>CABFNO020001240.1:2289850-2470393 GCA_902006505.2 Clonostachys byssicola
ATGGTACCGCGGCGTACCTGTGTATTACTACTCGACCCGTGTCCTTCTTGAGACCTGGAGAGGGGGAGACGACCCAATTGGAGGCGGTTTGGAACTGGGGATGAAACACAAAGAATCCCCTGTACCTGAGGTAAGGACTGCCACCTTCTTGGCGACTAAATTCGTCTACATCCAAGTACTTCCCGCAATATCCACAGCATGATTACTCTCGCGGGCACATTCCCTCGCCCACCAACCAGCGCCCGAGACGCAATGTACTTGCTCAAGCCGCCCAAGGTAGCACTGTCAAAGCCCCAGCTCCAGACCTTATCCGTCACCCCTGTTTCACATCCCGACACTCGATGCGATGCGTACGCATCCCTTGCAGCCCATCACTCGTCAGCCTAGGGGGGAGCTTGAGCCACCCATCCCATCTCTGCCTTCCTATCCCTAGGAACTGACTCGCTCACTGCAAAAGCTAGGACGAAGCGGAATTCGCACAACCTGGCTCCCAAAGCGCTCGTTGAAGAAGATACGGCAATGCCCTCATCGACACAGCTGGGCTCGATGTTCTGCATGCTGAGAAACCCCGACTAGTTCCAGTGGGCGTTTCAGCCAGCCACCCCTTGGCCTCCTTCACCCTATAATTCCATCAACCCCGACAGAACCAATGAGGGGCTAACAGCTTCTGGCGCTGGGGAGAGCGCCGGGCCGTGAGCTGCTCACCTAGCCGTTTCAACCTCCGTCAGGGGCAGATCTATGGTAAGAGGCAAGGCTAGGTCAAACATGTTGCACCCAGAACCATCCCACATTCCTGTTCTTTCATTATCCACATCCTGAAACGTCTTCTCTGTTTCCCAGGCTAGGTTTAATTTACCTCTATCACGCTAGAACGGGACATAACCGGGTGGAAGTGGAGAAGTGTCAGCTTCGAAAGCCATGGTGCTTGTTCAATAGCCGTGGACTAAACGATGGCGATGCCTTGCTACAAGAGTAGATCCAAAGATATAAAACCGTCTATATTCTGAGTATATTTCGTCCTACCATCTCTTTCATATAGAAAAAAAAGAAAATAAAAAAGTAAAAGGGCAATATGCAAGTAGGGACATATACCTAGCCATAGCTTCCCGCGACCATCATCATAACCATGAGAAACACATACCAGCCATTCGTTACCCTTATAAATACCATCGCCAAAAGCCTTGGTGTCAGCTCAAGAAGTCCATTTGCGATGCACTGAATAATAATATAGAAGAAGAAGAAAAACATGCCCTGCCCTTCCTCGGAACATCAGAATGAAAAATTAGCCTGTTGCCAAGCAAGTGTCGAGAAGAAAAAGAAGTAGTAGAAGAGAAGCAAAGAAGAACCATGGGTGGGGGAACCAACTCCCATAACCCGGACGCCAACGCATCATGATGGACTGTATAAATGTCATCAAGGCTCATAGATAATATAGCCACGTTGCCAAAACATGGCTTGTTCCATTCTTCCTGGGAACGACCCCGGGCCTGATTAGTTAATTATTTAGGATTTCCTCTTGAAGGCAAGAAGATCTGCCAGGCTGGCAAGTGGACAACCGTGCTTCAGGAAATCATGGTTCAATAATTCATGAGCGGATGCTCGGCTCTTAATGTCCACACACAAGCAGACAGAGAGGAAAGCCTTGAGCTCCTTGCTTAGCTTTTCCGGCTTCTTGAGGCGTGGTGTTCCGTTGGTCGCAATAAGGTAGAGAGCCTTGAGGGGTTCCTCGTTCAAGTATGGAGGCTCGGACTCAATCATCTCGATAGCCATAATTCCGAGGGACCAAATATCGACCTTAGGCCCATACTCCTTCTGCTTCACAACCTCAGGAGCCATCCAGTACGGCGTGCCCACCATCGTGGCACGTTTTGATTTTGCTTCTGTGAGCTTTGCGCAGAAACCAAAATCGGCTAGTTCGCGGTTAGCAAGTGCGTTTCCAGGTAGCGCCAAATAGGGTAAACTTACTGATCTTGACGTTTCCACGAGCATCAAGCAGGACATTGTCACTCTTGATGTCACGGTGGATAATGTTCTGAGAATGGAGATGCTGTAGACCCTGACATGTCTGGAAACGAATGTGTTAGCATTAAAACAAAATAAAACATGTTGATAATCAAGAGTTTTCTCAGTACCTCGTGGCAAATTGTAGAGATCTGGTCCTCCGTGATGGACTGGTTATTGTTATCAATCACATCGGTGAGAGCACCACCCTCCATAAACTCCATAACGACCCAAAGTTCGGAATTGTTGCTGCGTAGGAATGCGTCAAGGAAGTTGACGATATTCTTGTGCCGGCTGTCCTTCATAACCATGATTTCGTTCACAATCAGCTCCTTGCGGGGTTGATGTGCGAGGTCCATCTGCTTGATGGCGACCTGAGCCCTGCTACCATGCTGGCGAAGGATTTCTCGAGCTGTACCCTGGGCAGTCTCCTTGATCTTTGCCACATAGACAGATCCTGAAGCGCCCTGTCCAATCTTCTTCTGCTTAGAGTATGACAAGTTGGGGTCGTCTTTAGAGACAACCTCTTTCAACTTGGCCATAACCTCACTCTCAGACATCGTAGACATGCGAACATCCTGCTTCCTCTCACTTGGGGGAGGCTTGGCGGTAAGGGCCGCTTCGGCAGCCTTGACGCCCTCTGCAGGATGCTGGTGATGTTGCTTGGGTTGCTGCTGCTTAGGTGCCACGTTAAGGGGCTTAGGGGCAGCAGGTAAACGGGTAGCCTGGGCAGGCGATTGTGGCTGTTGGTGCGTCTTGTATTGAGGTCCTCCATTTGGATGGCGGGCCGTGCTTGGTGATGCTTGGGGAGGTGTGTCAGTTCGCTGTAAGCGTGGTGATGGCTCGCGAGCGTGAGAGGTTCCTTGGGTTGACACCTGCAGACGAGGCTGGGCATTGTTTGCTGATGAGGGTGGCGCAGGAGCTTGCCGTTGGGCGCGGAGAGGGCTGGGCTGCTGGTTGTTGGTTTTTGGTGCTGCTGGGGCGGCCCTAGCAGGGTTAAATCGATCTGGTTGGGATGAAGAGCCCGATCCTGTTGAGTAGCCCCCGCCTCCGCCAATCTCTTGCTTTGCCATTGGCACCTTCGTCTTAGGAAGGGAGGCATTGTATGCTTCGAGTTCCCGGCGTTCCCTCTCCTCGGCCTCCCTAAGCTTCTGAGCCTCGAGCTGCTTCTTACGCTGCTCCTCGCGAAGAGCATCCTGTGAAGAGTAGGCAGGCTGCGCGTTTTGGCGCTGCTGGTATGGATCTTGTTGCTGTCGCCACTGAGAATTGGCTGACGAGGAGGAGGAGGATGGTGCGGGGTTGTATGCCGGGCGCTGGGAACTGGGAGGGGGAGCAGGTCGCGGAGGTGCCACCGAGCTTCCTCCATAGCCGTACTGCTTGTTGGCGGTCGGCGTCAAGCTGGGGTATTGGTTGGGGTTGTCCTTCTTGGTAAGGTGGTCAGTATAGAAGTCAAGGACTTCGAACACGGCCTGCGGGTTCCGCTCGTAATCCTCCTTGGTAATAGCGGAGGAGTTCAGAAGTCGCGACCACTCGGGGGGTAAACCAGTAAACTCTCCTGTGGATGCATCAAAGCCAACGTGAACAGCATGGGAGAAGTTGGTCGGAACGCCCACTCCACCCATACCAGGGCAGGCACCATAAATGAAGTCGATCCATTCATATAAATCATCGTCTCCCTTCACCTTGATTTGCAGGGTCTTGGTTGTGCCATCGTCGTCGCCGGGGCTGTTGGAGGCACCGTCGGGCTTTCGCTTAATCTCGAAGATGGTGCCAGCAGACTCGACACGGCCCACGTTGACAACATCTTTCAAATATAAAGTGTATGATACTTTGCCGCCCTCTGCTTTGTGGAAATCCAGTGATTCTTTGCGCAGGATCAGGTATTTTTGCTTCCAGGGCTGGATGAAATTCCTGCTTTCTTTGACAGACGCCCAACCTTCCTTCTTAATGGCTACCCCGCCCATGCCATCAGTATTGTTAGACTGTTGGCGGGCGATTGGGAGTGAAACAGTAGAACCGGAATATGTCGATGTCACAGTGCTTCGAATCGGTGAAATGGCCATATTGGACATGCTTCCGGGCAAGTTTGCGTTGGGAGTAAGGGCAAGACGTGGTCGGTCGGTAGGAGGTCGCGGCGCCGGGCCGGGATTCATGAACTGGCCGGACGAATATATGCTGAAGCCTTTTGTCAGTCACAGTCCAAAGCATGCCAAAGGTTGCCTGATCAAGAATGCATTTCAATGGTAAGACATTGCCCGTCCAATATGCGTCCAAGTCGAGAGACCCAACGCAAAAGCCCGAGACCAGACCCCATGCAGATTGTGGAGATGAATCAGGTGCTACCAGGTGGCAATGCTGCGTGGCTCTCGACAACTCAGATGGTTCTTGAGAGGCCATTATTGCAGCAATCGTAAGCAGTGTCTGAGCCCCCTCCTCGCATGTGTGGGTAGGCGTGCGTGGGACTTGAAGCGACCTTGTTGATCCATTCAGAAGCAGGCATTTCAGAGTTGTCAACGTACCTTTCTTGTTGTGACATTTTGACGACAGTAAATCAAGCTGGTCTTTGGTGTATTTTGCTAAAAAGATATAAAATGGTTCGAGTGCGCCTGCATATGCTGCTCAATAGGAACGCTTGACGAGACGCTGAGGTGTGCGAGGAGATGACTGGAGAAGAGCATGGGGCGAGCGGCTAAGTCTAGGTGAGGGCTCGAAACGAGGGCCGCAAGAGACGCAGTTGCGACAAGGATTATAGCTAGCCGAGACCGCCCTACAAAATGACAGACACTTCCTCAAGCTCAACAGGAGGAGGTCATAGGCGAGGCGGTGGTTTTCGCTAGGACTTGGTCTCCCAACTTCGCTCGGTCGTAGGTGAGGGGGGGTTTTGTTCAATCGGGCGACTAGGGGTGGCAGGCGGCTGTTGGTACTGGTATTGCTTATGTGGGCGCAGGGAGGAGGCGGCGGTCACTGCAGAAGTCGCGCGAACAGGTGGGCTGCGGAGGCAGAGATTGTGGCGGGCAGACCACGAATAAACGAGTCCAGCCTCGTTATTATACAAAGAACGCTGTTAGGCTTGAGGAAGAAGCCAGGCAATGCAAGCTGAGAGGGGAGGAAGGGGATGTATGTAGAACAATGGAACGAGCCAGGAGAAGCCAACTGAGGACGGGGACTGGTACATAGGTAGGCACCTGCACCTTCAGGCGTAGACAGGGTGTGGGGAAGGAGGCGCCAGTTGTGGGTGTTGAGTGGTGACTCTCTCCTGAGGCCTGGGGCGGGCCCAGCGCATCAGGTAGGGAGCACGCTAGGGGATCGTTTACTGGAACCTCCGCCGCCAGTCAACCTCACCCAGTCAGCCCAGACTCCTACTTTATTAGGAGCTACCGCTCGACCATGGATATTAGTAGGAGGGTGGTTGCGATGTCAAGGCGTCGGGAGCCACGAGGAGGTGGTGGTTGCACACACTCTCGGAGCCGCCAATTGGTCTCCAGCTTCGGTTGCATTTTCGCTGATAGGCTCTTCCCCTGGCTGCATTTGGGGAGCCTGGCCGCCTGTCCAGGACGAGTGATTACCTTGCCTGGTACCTACCGTATCTACCTGCTGCACCCTACACATGGTCGTACTCTGTATGGAGGTTCTTCGAATTTTCCAATCATTCACCCTGATCATCTACCGTGCTCGCCGGCGGCCAATTAGTGCGACGGGTGTCACAGGCCATCTACTGCCGTCGACGCCAAATGCCAGTGCCTAAATATAGAGTCTGGCCAACCCGACAGCTGGGAGACGACGGGTACCTACCTACTGCCCAAGATTGATTGTACGACCAACCAGCCTGCGTCGAGTCATGGAGCCAGATATATCCTCGGAATGCCGTACCGCCAAGGAGATGGGTACAAGGTACTTACTCAGCCCCAGGACCTTGCTGCATTGATGCGCCGTGCTGCTCACTTTCCGCTGCATGATTGAAAAACTCCACGTCTGGGACCAACAATAAGAAGAGATCAGTCAGCAATAGGACAGCCGCCCCATTCCCACAGTGCCTATAATTATGATTGCTTACCTATTTAGTAGCCGTTATAGGGTTGCGTTGGTTGCCCACTGTACGGCTACTGTGACTCTAGACAAGTCGGCTGCTCCACCGGCGCTGCGTCCCATGCTGACCACCAAAGGGACCTTGGGAACTTCTGAGGTGAGGTGCCTGAGCAGACGTCGGCCGATCATTTGCTGTTGGGCACCACTGTCTTCAGCACTGTATCTTATTGTTCCGAGCAGCACAGGGGTGAATTCAGCCTGCCCGTAAGCATGTTCGCTGGAACTCACCGAGACCTCGTCATGCTGTGCATCGATAAATCACGTTTCGTGCTGTCTCGCTCTGCAAAGCAAGACGTCAGTGCCCGCTACCAGCGTTACATGCACTGGCGTCGATGGAATCTCACTTGTCCCTGATGGCTTTGCAGATCCGGAGGGTGCACCCCTGAGGCTAGCGTTTAGGATTCACCACCATGCTGTATAAGCGTCCGGCACTGGGAGGAGCACGCGATTGATTATAGCAGCCCAAATACATAAATTCTGTGCTGACATGGAACATGCCTTACCTTAGCAGGCAAGATATCACGGGATAGGCTCACCAGCCACACTATACGCCATTCCCGCTCCGAAGCTCCCAGCATGCAGTCAGCTTTGGCACGAAAGAGAACGCACATCGATAGAAGAGGAAATCCTCCAGCCGAAAATGCAATGATCCTTCGTAAAAGACGGACCCGAACCGGAGTGATGGGGGAAAAAAGCCTACCCATTCCCATGGGTCGGGCCTAACCTCACCAACTCGTTATGACTTCATATTACTAAAGTTCAAAACAGGAACAAGTCAAATTCCTACCCTAAGATAACTAAATTAAACCTGCCTTGTCCGTTTTTTGACCGTTGCCAATCACATCTTTCTAATCGGATCCCGATATGTTCCTCCAAAAAAGCTGGGGGTAATGCAAAACAGGCGCCCAAACAAATATCACATGTCACATCATCATCATCATCATCATGCCAGTCCCCTCCTAACAACTGCACGTCATGAAGATGTCCCCAACGATCAATGCGACCCGTTGGTCATGGGCGGCTCTCCTCCTCCCTCGTTTGTTGTAGTTTCCTGTGCAACTGGTTCGCTTGAGAGGTTTCCCTCGCAGCCCTCAGTTGGGCAGCTACTATCCACAGCTGAGCTGGTCCACGTCTCGCACGTGTCGCATTGCACGATGGTGTCGGGGATAGCAGGATTAGGCTCTGGTGAGTCCGGCATGGTGGTTGGATTTCCGAAGTTTGGTTGTTCAAAAGAAGAATCGGTGGGTTGTAGTTATGTCGCGGTCCTGCTTCGTAGCTGGTGGACTTCGACTTTTATAAATCCGTTTGGGTTTGAAAGAAGACGATTGGTTATGGTGTTGTTTGTTGATAACGAAGGGAACCCGTTGCTGAAGTGTGTTCTTGGGATATATTTATACAACGAGTTGGTGAGTGAGTACAGTGACTGTTTGCCTTCATCGTGGATTGCTGTATCCTATTCGCATCACTTTGTCGCATCACTTATATCCGACTAATCACAAAACGGTTGCACATGTATGTTGCATTGTGGCACTTAATGCCATGATGCACCGACAATCTGCATATCGTTGCTCTATCATAATCATAGCTAAACATAACATTTTTTCTCGCTTCACCTCTCGGCAACCTCAATCTCCTGGCCCTCGAACTTTGGAAGCTCAGCCTCGATATCAGCCCACGTCTTACTGCCATCCGCCAATGACTTAATGGCATCCACGATCTTGTCTTCCTCGGCACGGACCTGCCTCGTCGAATCACGGTCACGGAGCGTGAGGGTCTGATCCTGAAGGGTCTGGAAATCAACAGTGATACCAAAAGGAGTGCCGAGTTCGTCGTTACGGCTATAACGCTTGCCAATACTGGCAGATGAGTCATCTACACGGCTAGAGATTCCGAGACTGCGTAGACGCTGTGACAGCTTCTTCAGGTTTGGCTTGAACTGGACGTTGGAAGACAAGGGCACGATCAGCACCTTTGTGGGCGCGACAATGGGAGGGAAGGACAAGACCTGCGGGCGAGTTAGTGATTCACGATTCAAAGGAGGCCGGAATTTTTGTAGCAGAATCGGAGACTTACACCACGCGCTTCATCGCCACCATCGCTAGCTCGAGTCCAGAAGTTATGTTCGAGGAGAGCATAGAGCGTTCGGCCAATACCGAATGAGGGCTCGATGACATTAGGAGTGAATTCTCGAACGTTCTCGGTGCGCTTACGGAACTCAATCTTGATTGAGTCCTTGGTAATTTCGACTTGGCCATTGCCGACACCAGCGACGTCCAAGGTAATCTTACCGTTATCGCTGAGCTCTTTGGCCAGCTTCTCTCTTTGCTCCTGGGTGGTGGCCTCCAGGGCGCCCTCCACAGTCCTGGCGTCCTTCTTGAAAAGAGGACCAAACTTCTTCTTCTCAACATCAATCTGCCACTCCTCGATGACGAGAGGAACTTCACGTTGCTGGCGAACGAGGAGAGGGGCACCAGTCTTCTTGGCGTGGACGCTCAGGTCGTAAGCGCTACGGTCTGCACAACCAACGCATTCAACCCAGCCAGAGGAGGTCAAAAGCTCGCAGTCCCAGCAGTCAGCGGCGTAGTGGGCCATCTCGTTGGCCATGTGCTGGCGGAAGCGCATCTTGCTCACATCGACACCGATCTTGATCATGAACAAGTGGATTCGGGCAATGAAGTAACCGAGTGTTTCGTTGTCGACGAGCTTGGTCTTGACGGCCTCACCAATCTTGATGCTCTTGGTAGCAGTCTTACCAGAGAGCTGAGTGTCGCGATCCAGCAAGACAAGCTCAATGTCCTCAACCTCGGTGAATCGAGGGTGCTTCTTGCCACCTTCGGGGTCAACGAAATGCTCAATCTCGGCCATCAGGAATTCTCGCACTCGCAACAGACCGGCACGAGGCGAGATTTCATTTCGGTAGGACTTGCCAATGGAGGCAGAGGCGAAGGGCATGCCGGACTGGTTGAACTCGAGGAGCTTGGCAAAGTTGAGGAACTGACCCTGAGCAGTCTCGGGTCTCAGGTAACCAGCGAGGTTGCTGCTGGGGCCAATTGAGGTCTGGAACATGAGGTTGAATGCCACGGGGTCGCTGGGAAGCACGCCTGTCTCGGGGTTCTTCAGATCGTACTTCTTGATCAACTGACCAAGCTCGGGGCCGTCGTAGTTGTCGATCTTGGCCAGAACCTCCTCGTACTCTGTCACCACAGCATCGTCGAGCTTCACAGCCTCAGACTTGGCCTTCTTCTTCTTCTTCTTGGGGTCGGCCTCCTTCTCCACAATCGCCTGGCCACGTGCCTCCTTGTCACCTCGTAGTCTAGCCTCGAGAACGGCCTCGACGAAATGGTCGGCTCGCATAATCTCGCCGTTCTTAGGATCCTTGCACATCCAGTCGGCGAACTTGTCGACGTGGCCGCTGGTCTTGAGGACCTCGTGGGGGGTCAGGACGGTGCAGTCGACCTCGAGCATGTCCTCCTCCAGGATGAAGTGCTTGCGCCACTGGTCGATGATGTTGGCCTGAAGTGCGCAGCCGGGGGGGCCATAGTCGTAGAGACCGGCGACACCGCCGTAGATCTCGAAGGAGGGTGTGTAGAACAAGCGCCGCTTCAGCATGGCCTCGAGAAGGACCTTGTCCAGGGGCTGGCCCTTGAGGGTGGTTGCGCTGGGAGCCATCTTGTTCTGGGTGTTTGCTTTTTTGGAAACCGGGACTATGTATCTGTACGCGTGTGAAGAGGTGCTAAAGGAGCAAGCCTTCCGAGGGAAGCTGGTTGGTGCTCTAGGTCCTGTAGCAATATGAATCGAAGGTGTTGTGTACGGTCTAAAGACAGGTCTGGTGCAGACGGGGAGTCTTGAAGTATGGATGACTCGAATTGACTTCATCCACTCGGTATCAACGTGTGCGAGGACGAGCGCGTGAGTCAGAAAACTCAAGTCGCACTGGTTCCTCTGATGGTGGGGGAGGGGTAGGTGGGAGAAGGGCACAGAAGCGTCAAATCAGCCGCCAATAAGAGCGGTGCGATCAGTTGGGAACCCTTCTACTTGCAGAAGGAGGGTCTATCTTTTTAGCGTGTTATCTGCACCTGTGGCAGTGGTCACAGCACCTTACCAGGCTTCTGGCGCATTGAAGCTCCTCTCCCAAAACAGCTATATACCTGTGCTAATATTAGCGGGTTCCAATGCGTCAAGTGCTATCCTAGTGGCGGAATGAAATTTTGTTGATGGGCGAGTTCATGTCATCACTTTCTGAGTGTTCATCAATGATGCTTTTTTATTCCCCTGGCAGACGAATTATTCTTTTTTTGCCTGTCAGGAACAACTTTAACGCCGCACCCCGACGGTTTGGTCTCGTCCCCAAACCTCCCAGTTACCCTGTAGCAGCGACATCGGGATGACAGTCTCAATACATTAGACAAGTTGTCAACCTATCTCTGTTATTGAGATTAGGAACGTTACTAATGCCGAAAATTGTCTCGAGTTCTTTCTGCTTGTGATTACCTAGTTGTTGATTTGGTATCCATGTATCGTTCCTCTGATTGACTGTATTATCATGCCTAATCATCTCGAGTTCACAAAGGTTTCTAAGTTCGTTGGTTCAAGAAGTCGTGCCAGACCATCAACTCACCTAACAAGATAAAAGCGTTGATAAGAGAAGTGAAGAAGTCAAGCCGGTGAAAATCCAGTGAAATGCGAATAAATAGCAGAAAAAAACCACTGCTCGCTACATGATACTCATTGATGTTGCTTAAGCACAACTAGAGCAGACGTCCGTAACTGTCGACGACCCTCTTTGAGTTTTTCGACCTCTGAACTATCTTTCTTTTCTTCTTTTCCCTTTCCTTCTTATTATGCTAAAGCTGCACGTTACTTATCATCCGTCATGCCGCACTGCCGTTGACTTTATCAAAGGGCTTGGGAGTTGGTGGCCGACTTTCGCTTCTGTAAAACACAATGTGGGAGCGGTTGGCGACGTAGTCGCTATCCGCATACCCCAGGATCTTCTCAATCTCCACGCTCTGGTGACCCATGACCTGACTGATCTCAGCCGCGGCGTAGTTCACGAGCGCTCGACCGACCTCTTCAGCGTGGTCACCACGCAGTCTGCCGTCTGGCCCGGGCTCTCGTAGCCTGTTGACGACAACGAGCCGCACGGCGTCATGCTGGGCAAAGTTCCCTTCAACGTCAACAATACCCACAGGGAGCAGCCCGGCCTTGCCAAGCAGTGCCCGGTGCGCCCCCTGGTCGATGTAAATCGTCCCGTGAGGAGTGACTGTGTGAAGGAGCCAGAAGTAACGGTCCCGAATAGGATCACTGGAAGGAAGGAATCGTGTATGGAGGGGAGGGACATCTGGATTTACAACCTGAGATTGGGCCATCAAATTCAGGGAAGTTGAAGAGGACACAATCGACAGGGCGCTGGATTCGTCAGGGGTGCTTGGGCCAGACGAGGTTTGGAGGTAATTGACAATGTTTAGGATATTGCCGGGGTTCGAGGATCGAGTAATGATAACTGTAACCCCTGCAGACGTTCCAAGCCTAGCAGCGATGATTTTTGTGCTCATGCCACCAGTTCCAAGCGAGGAGCCGGCGCTTGACACTGCACCGATTGTTAGCACAACAACATCCTAGTTTTGAAAAATCAATTCGCTGAATAAGACTGACCGTCGGCTTGAATCTCCGAAATATCCTCGACGACCTCAATTGGGCGAGCGTCAGGGTTCGTGCGTGGGTTCTTGTCATACAGACAATCCACGTCCGTCATGAGGAATAGTAAGTCGGCATGAATCATGGCGGCAGTAATTGCCGACAGGGTGTCATTGTCGCCGAATTTGATTTCGGAAACAGCCACCGTATCATTCTCATTGACAATGGGAATCACCCCTTGGTCGAGCAATTCGTTGACTGTGTTTTGCGCGTTCAGGTACCTCGTCCTCTTTGGGAAAGCTCCCATTAGCCGAATGGTCTACCAACCAAAGCAACCACTTTTATGACGTGGGTGCGGTACTTGTTTGTAATTTTTATTTCTAACTTACGTCGGCAATGTCATTTTTCGTGAGGAGAATTTGAGCAATCGGCTGGGCCAGGTGCTGGAAGAGGCCATCCCAAAGGCTCATGAGTCTGCACTGGCCAATTGCTGCGAGGGCCTGAATTGGAGGGTTTGCTTGATTAGAGGATCGTCTTTGAGAATTGCAGCTAGGAAGGACTCACCTGTAACTTTGCAAGATGTTTGGGTTTTTTCTCAACATCCATCCTCCTCAGGCCAACGCCGATGGCGCCCGAGGAGACAATGATGACCCGATGGCCATGTTTCCGGAGCTTGACCGCCGTGTCCACAATCAAGGTCAGGATGGGTAGAAGGGGCTCATGAGTCTTTTCGTCGACAATTGAGCTTGTGCCTTTTTACAGATACTGTGTTAGTTTGCTGCTCCCATACAAGTTCTGGGAAGGCGAGTATCGGAGAGGGCAGCCTTACCAAGCTTTATGACAACGGTCAAAACCTTTGACTTTCTCATGCCTGTCAGATTTGATGGAGAGTCAGCCAAATGAAGAAACGAATTAGTTTAAAAGCAAGAATGAGATGAAGGAGAGTAAGAAAATTTGCTACTCCGGCCACAGGCCATTTTAAAGCCTGTTTTCACGCCTTGCCATTGACGCAAGACGAAGGAGCATTGGAGGGTTACGGAACTCCACCGGTCCTCGAGGGAGCCAAAGAGCCGTTCGCAAAGGCACTTGGCATCCTCGGTAGTGGAACACTCGTATGTTCTGAAGTTTCATTCTAATGCTTGTGAATATGGGTTGGCTTACGATCATTTTCATACGCCATCTCTCGCCAATCATTGCCTGGAACTGTCCAGTCCAGGGGGGGTCGTGTAGGTTTGGATGGATGGCAGCAAAAACATCCATGTGAGTAACACCGTCGGCGCTGTGATCAAAACCATCTTGGGCAAGCTAACGGCTTAGACTGGGTCGGTACCTTCTGGGGGTGACAGAAAAATGAGGCGCTAAAGGTCTAGTCCTGCTATATCTTTGGAGCTATGACGAGTATTCTGTTTTTTTTTTTCCAAGATGCAAAATAAGCCAATATACATTTAATACACTCCTTACTACTGATTCATGTAGTTTTTATCATTATATCGTCCTAGTTGCTGAATAACTGTGCGCTACTTATAGTCGCGCATCAATTTGGTGTCTCATTTCTTCTGTCACCACTCGTGTGCTAACCTGTAGGTACATGCTGCCAGAAGCCGTGCCGCCGGTTTCGCGGCGTCCAACACCGACCTCGGGCCCACAATTTGGGCGGTATTACCTCCCCGTTCACTGGACACGAACTCACCGCCCTGCCTCTGGTCTCTGCACTTGGCCGGCAGAATTTGTTCAGCGCTTGAGCAGGGCCTGTACGAAAAAGGAACTAGTCGCGATCGCATACTGGTAGCCTTCGATACCATAAGGTTATTCGCATCTGACAATTCGAACCGGAGCGAGCCCTGAGAAAGTAACAGACCACTTTCCCCCCCTCCGAAGTCCAGCCATATCCTCCTGCGATGGATCAACCAAAGGAAGCAGCAACCTCGGCTCCCGCCGCCGCCGCCCCGACCCCCGTCGTATCAGATGGACCCAAGAAGGAGCTCTTCAACGACCCAGCGCGGACGGGCTTCGACCCGGAGATGAAGTGGTGGATGAACTACTTCCGCATCTTGTCCGGCGGCATGACCAACGAGGGCAAGTTCCACTACCGCGAGTGGCGCTACAAGGTCCACGAGGAGCGGGACTGCAGGCGCTGCGAGGAGAACCGCAACTGGCTCTTCACCCACTCCCCCGTCGTCCGCTTCCTGTCCGAGAAGATTGGCGACCTCAACGGCGACCTCAACAAGGACAACGTCATGTGCCGGCGGTGCCCCGCCCGCCTCACCGAGGACGGCCAGGTGCACAGGCAGTCGGGCGGCTTCAGCCCGGACCACGGCATCCTCCTCTGCGCCAACGAGATCAGGGACAGGAAGCACATGGAGGACACGCTGGCGCATGAGATGGTGCACGCGTGGGACCATCTGAGGTGGAAGGTGGACTGGATGGGCGACAAAGATCTCAAGCATGCCGCCTGCACCGAGGTATGCAACGGTCTGCTTGATTGCATGTGAATGGAAAGAACCCCATGCTAACCGAAAGTTTTTAACCACAGATTCGTGCCTCAATGCTAAGCGGCGAGTGCCGCTGGACTCGAGAAACCTTCACACGGGGCCAATGGAACCTGACGCAGCAGTTTCAACATTGCGTTCGCCGGAGAGCCATACAATCCGTCATGGCCAGGCCCAGATGCAAAGACGAGGAACAAGCTACCAAGGTGGTGAATCAGGTTTGGGAGTCGTGTTTCTCAGATACCAGGCCATTCGATGAGGTGTACAGATAGAACGGGAAACGGAGGCAACAGGGCATGGCAGGCCTCGCACCACACTTGTACTATTATCCAAGCGATTCACCGTCTCAGCTTTGTGTGCCATGAAAATGAAAATTAACGATACCCATGTAATGTCAATAGTCAAAAACATACTCTCTCTTAGTCTGTGTATCTGTTTTCTTGTCGCCTGTATGAAAGAATTACAACAAAAGTTTGAACTCCATTATATGCACAATCCGTATCCCATCCCATGGTGTGTGATGAAAACCAACGCCGATTAAGCCAGCCAATAAATATTGGAAAAAAAGGGAAAACAAAGACAATCAAGTCATTATGCTCATTAAACCGAGTCTAGGTAGACTTCTCTCGGTTGTACACTCTCTCACCCTTGACGCAGTGCTTGAGAATCCAGGGATGCTGCTGTACCTGGTCGAGCGGGATTCGCTTGGCAGGGTCGAGTACGAGGAGCTGTCTGGAGTCAGTATGCGATTGATTGAAGCAAATTAAAATTGTTGAGATAACTAACCTTCTTGATGAGGTCGGCAGCCTCAGCACTGACAAAGGAAGGAATTGACATGTCGGCACGAGCAATCCTGCGCTGTGTCATAATCGGTGTGTCCTCGAAGGGAGCCTCGCCAACCAGGAATTCATATGTCAGGACACCCAAACTCCACAGGTCTACCTTCTCGTCATAGAAGTTCTCGCTGGTTCCGGGCTTGACCATCTCCGGGGGAAGGTAGTCAAGAGTTCCGCACATGGTCTTCCTTCTGTTATTAGGGGCATGAACACTCCAGCCAAAGTCCGAGATCTTGATCTCCCCGTGGATCCCCATGAGGATATTCTCGGGCTTGATGTCCCGATGGATAACGTGCTTTCGGTGGAGGTATCGCAGCGCAGATGCCATCTGGGCAATATACTGAGCCGACTTCCACTCGGGGAAGCGGCTTTCTCTACGGAGGTGCTTGTACAGCTCGCCCTTGCCGGCGAATTCCAGGATGAGGAACACTCTCTTGCTATCGTGGAAGTGCCCATAGAGCTGGAGGATGTTGGGGTGTCGCAGGTTGCTCTGAATCTCAATCTCTCGTCGCACCTGCTTCTCGACACCGCCACCCTGCTGCAGCTCGTTCTTGTGCATGACCTTGAGGGCGCAGATGAAGCCGCTTGTCCGCTCCTTTGCGAGGTATACGCGTCCAAACTTGCCCTTGCCGAGAGGCCGGCCAATCTCGAACATGCCGAGGTGGAACTGCTTGGGGATGCTGGGCTGCTCGATCAGCTGCGAGGCCCTCGAGTGCTCCTCGGCACTTTCTTCCGAGACTCGTGACGAGCTGCTGGTGGGCAGTGGCTTTCGTTGAGGTGAGGGGGGAGGGTTGTTGGCTTTTCGCTGAGCGGCCTGTGAAGGCAATGTCACGGCTGCGACCGTGTTGCTGGTCTGGGACTGCAGCGCAACCTTGACGAGGTTGGCACGGCTGCTGCTGTGCGCCGAATGGGAGGATGAGGTAGTAGTCACAGTCTAAAGCGCAAGGTCAGCTATGTGTTCTTGCTAGATGCATCCATCATCACCCGGAACTTCGCACCTTTGTTTTGGAGTAGGCCCTGGGGGCATCGCCAATTTCGTTCTCGTCGTTGACGGACATGCGCTCGAAGCGCGACTCCAATGTGCGACTAGCCATTGCTAGGATATAGAATGCCGGTGGCCTGCTAAGATTAGGGGGAGAGAGAGCGCAACGAGAAGTTGACCTGAGTTGTCAGAGAGAGAGGGAGCTTCATCAATGGAGCTTGTATTTAAAGGCAGTGAGTCTGTGTGTACATGTCGGATGACAAGCGGGCTGCCCCGGATACCAGCTGAAGCTCCACGTTGCCAGGGCAACAGCAGGGTATAGGCGGTGGCATGCTAACCCCATTGAAGATCTAGATCCCGAACCCTTGTTTTAGGCTCTTGCACAACGAACGGCAATACCTAATGAAAGTTTGCCGGCTAGCAATCTCAGATCAGATGCCCTAGTGTCTTAGAATTAATGCCATCGTCATTCCGACTGTCCGTGATCTGATGTGGGGTTGGCTGTTGAAGGGCGTGTGCGGCTTCGGTGTGATCAGCAGTTCGGTGAGCCAAGGTCAGGGGCCTGAGTGATGTAACGGGCTTCAGCCTCATTGTAGCTCCTCTCTAACAAAACTTCAAGCTTACAACAGCTCGGCGTGGTTCCAGTGTTTGTGAGTGACAAGTACCTGTCCGTTGGCTGTAAGCTCTATTCACGCTCCGATTTGAATTTTTGGATTTTCAATCTCATCACATTTCCTGAGGTTTCAATCCTCGCGAATACTGCTGTGCCCCTCCCCCTCCCTCCCCGCGATGGCTTCCAACAGCGAACCATTGGGGCCACCTCCCCGTCCAGCCGCAATCATAAACCACGTCACGTCGACAAACGAGCCCTTCCCAGATCCCAACGAGCTAGATGCGGCCACCAAGGTCCACACCCAGGGCGACTTCCAGATCGAAGCCCGCAAGCTCCCAATCTCCAAGGCCGGCCCCATCGACGAGCTCAACGAGAGGCTCGGCATCCCCGTCCCCGAGATGATCTTCGGCGACAACCTCATCAAGATCACCCACAAGCCGTCCAACTGGTCCATATCCTTCGACGCCTTCGGCGCCCTCAACCGAGTCGACAAGGAGGGTAAGAAGCTCCTCAAGGTCTCGTACGCCAAGGACTGGGAGCGCACCCGCGAGGACACCACCATGAAGATCAAGAACATCGTGAAGCCCTACGACTGGAGCTACACCACCGACTACAGCGGCACCGAGAGCGAGGGCGGCGGCGGCCAGCGCCTGGCGCCGGGGACCGGCCACTCCATCCCCCTCGCGCTGCTCCAGCGGCGCGACCCCATGCTCTTCTTCGAGGAGGTCATCCTGTACGAGAGCGAGCTCGACGACAACGGCATCTCCATCTACAGCTGCAAGGTGCGCGTGCACGAGAAGCGCATGCTGCTGCTGTGCCGCCTGTTCATGCGGCTGGACGGCGTCGTGGTGCGCATCAACGACACGAGGGTCTACGTCGACTTTGATCAGCATTACGTGATTCGCGAGTATACCGCCAAGGAGGAGCTGTTCCAGTCTTTAAACAGGGTATGTTGATTTTTGAACACTTTCCCGAAGAAAGGATTCTTCTTCGCCAGCAATTCTGACTCTTTTATAGAAGCTAGTTATGAGTGGCAGACTCCCAGACGATGTTACCATCGCTCTTCGCGACCCGAATATCTTGGACCCTCTGCTCACTGTTAAGAAGCAGACGACAGACACCGTCAGGTTCGGCTAGTAGCTCACTTTTGCAGTTACTATCAAGGCTTGGGATTGCTCTTTGGGTATGGTTCCGCGGCGTTTTGAGGATTCGCGCCGTCTTTCAGGATGATCTTCGCAAACCAAGATAACAAGGATGAAATGGAGACCCATTTAGAGGAATGGGCTTAAAAATATGCTTTCTCAGAAATACAATAGGGGACGGTCAAGAAGGATGGGCTTAGCAAATATCACGAATGAATGAATGGCTTCAAGACATGACTATTTTATTGATTTGTTCGAGACATGACTGTGCAAAGCTAATGATAAACTTTGATAAACGAACAAGACTCCAAAAAGACGATGTGGACTATTCATGATACCCCCCAATGCGCGCCAATACTCCTGAACCTCACCGCCGCTAAACAAACAACTTTACGCCAAAATAACAGATTACTGACTTATCGAGCTCCAGCAGGTGAAGATGACTGCGTAGCTTCCTCATATTCCAGTTCCCAGCGGTCCACCTCCTTGAATTTAGCCGCTGCTTGCTTCAGTTCCTCCGTCTTGTTCCCTTCCGGTGTATGTGTGCTCTCAGCCTCGAAGGTATCATCAGGAAGGGGCTGGAACCGGCTCTGCTCATCTCCTTCAGTGTCGTCACCCTCACTCTCATTTTCCTTATCTGATGATCTTCGCGAATAAGTGAGACTGGGGCGAGACTTGTCGGTCTTCTTCTCTGGTTGCTTTGAAGTTGAAGCTCCTCCCCGGGTGGTTTGGCGAGTAGAGCCACCACGAGTGGCGGACCTCGTCACCTTTCTCCTCCGTGGGGCATCAACGTATGATAGCTCATCCTCATCGTGACCAATTCCGGCTGTGTCAATCTCGTCATCGCTCGGCAGATCGACAGGGCTGTGTGCTCTTTGATGCCTCCTCTTAGGTAGCAAGTTCGCCAGGTCCGCTGTTGTGAGCTTAGGCGATGATTGGCGTCTGGCCCGGCCCCGAGTCTTAGCTGTCTTGGTCTCGAAGTTTGGTGAGTGTGTGAGGGAGGGAGGGGAGGAAACGTTGGACATGCTATCGTGGTCAAGAGGATCTGCTGCCGACGGCCGCCGGCGTCTCTTGGCGAGGCCGTGAATATCCGGCCACTCAAAGTCCTCGCCCTCAGAGCCACTGCTCGCAGGTGGTGCAGCATAATCCATTTGGTTGACAGGGGTGACTGGCCGCCCCAGGTCAGGTAGAGGTTGGTCGAAAGATGGGAGTGATGAGAGAGAAGACGAGTCGCTATCGGCATCTTCCTCTGGCTCAGGGTCATCCGTACGCGATACCTTCTCTGGGCGCGCGGTCTCTGCTGGGCCATCACTCTTCCTCTTTTTGGAGCTCCTTGTCGCAACTGGCTCAGAATTCAGCTCTTGTTCTTGCTCGGATTCGGGTTCTTGAAGAGCAGGTCGGGTTCGCCGTCTGTTGTTCAGAGGCGTAGATTCCGCCTCGGGGGCAAAGTCTTCTTCCTCCTCCTCCTCAGTATCGGACCTATTATCCCCTTGTGTGGTGAAAGTCGTGGATGTTGCATCCGGCCGTGGCTTTCGGCTAGTGCCCAAGATACTAGGCTCGCGCGCGCGCCTTCTGAAAGCGCTAATGTTGAAGGTTGAGCTCACGAGCGGCGTGGTACCTCCCCGGCTGCTAGGGCGAATGGGAGGATCGTTGCGTCCGACAATGCTGGATTGACGCGATCTGGATCTCGGTTTGATGTGGCTGAGAGTGAAGGACGAAACCTCGGTGGAGCGCCCTCGCACTGAGCCCTCGTCCTCGAAACTGTCCTCCAAGTCTCCAAACACGTCATCTGCCAGATCGAGGCCCGTTATATCTCTTCGCTGGGCTGGCGTTGCTGCCGAGCTTCGCCGTCCGAGCTCCACCGAGCCCGCGGTGTCGTCGTCTCCGGTGGTGATGAGGTCCTCGTTCGCGAGACGATTCAGGACGGTATCGCGAGTCCGGTTGGCCGCATCGAGAATAGAATCAATATCTGCGCTTGTTCGCGACGCCATGGATCTGGTCGCGCGCGTTCGTCCTCGAGGCGCAGGTTCAATATCTGGTTGGGTTGCTTTCTTAGCTGTGGCGACAGCGCCAGGACGCGACCTCTTTGGCCGAGGCATTGCGTGCAGTCAGATAAAACCAATCGAAATAACTGAACAGAGAATTGGATAAGCTGCGATGGTCCTGGGAGGTTTGAGAAAGCGCCGCGGCAGCTTTTACCAATCGTGAACAGGCAATGCGGGATGCCTCGCGAATTGGAGCTGGGATGATTGTGTGGTGGGAGGAGGGTCAAGTAGAGACGGAACGCGTCGCGCGTTTGTTGGTGCTGTAGGCACTTAGCGTATATTTGGGTGGCAAACAGCCTGTAGCTGGACAAGTGGGTGACAAAGGAAATGGCACACCCAAATGAAGACCCAAATAATCACCTAAATAAACACCGAATTAATATCTAAATATCTAGATAATTAATTATTCTGAATAGAGATTAGAGAATATTTATATATAGACCTGAATGTTCTGTTTCTTTAATCTTTATTTTACTATTTCTATAGCTAGCTATGAAAGATAATAGATCAAGCATGTATTAAGGAAGTGCTTAGGTGTGCTATCTCCAATGTCACCCACTTGCTGGAGTCTGGACTCTCGACAGCCCACTAAGAAAAAAAAAACACCGAACCTTGAAGACACCAAAGAAGGACTAGCGCCAATTAACAAAGACGCCCTGCGTGTGCACCTTAAATCCACTGACATCACTAAGATAGAATCCATGCCCGAGGAAGCGCCTTGTTTGTGTGTCTCCATCCCGGATGGACTCATTCTGGTCAAGATGCCCCGAGAGTGTAGCCAAGCCGCAGCCAAGCCCGGCGGTGTAAGCGGGGTCACGCGGCCAAAGTCTTTGGATGGAATATAATAAATACCCTCACTCTTGCCTATTCGTAGATTCACACTTTCTGGCTCATTACTTGCCAGAAGACGGCTTCCTGACCTGATGAACGAAAGCGTGAGATGACGGCAGATCTGTCAGGCCGACATATCACATATCAAGTGAACACTCAATCATGGAGCCCCAAAGCCTCCCCCCAGCATACGAAGACGCAGGCCACAACAATAGCAACCTGAACACGTCTCAAGATGCCACGGCCGAACCGCCATCTTATGCCTTGGCTGCCGATTCAGACCCGCGAGAGCAGCTCTTCGGCAGCGAACTCCCCGCGCTCGTCCTCAACGGCGTCCAGATCCACCCCGTCGGCCGCCCCGAGCAGCCGCTGTATGAGCTCAGCACGCGCATCTCAGATGGCAACCGTGGGATATGCGGCGTCGAGAAGGTCATGTACCGCCTGACCGACCACTCGGGCGAGGGCAGCGTCCGCGCCCGCACCCGTCACATCTACGACGTCCGCCCGCAAGCCCTCAGCCTCCACGTGTTCGGCCACGTCGACGTCATGGGCAAGCTCGGGCCGAAGAGCACGTACAAGCACAGGGAGCTGGTGACGAGGCGGCCGAACTGGTCGGTGTGCGAGGTCAAGGATGCCCTCCAGGTGAAGGAAGGGTTCCGGATCAAGCTGCTCCAGAAGGAGAAGCCGGTCGAGTGGAAGGACAAGGACGGGCGTGTCGTTGCGCTGGAGACGAACCCGCCCAAACCCAAGGACAGTTCAATAGAGGTCCAGCCCCGTCTGGATATCCAGTCTGTTGCCCTGGATGTCAAGGACTTTGATTTCCTAGTAGCGTGCTGGGTAGGCAGGCTTTGGAGGATCTACCAGATTCACCACGAGGAGCCTTTCAGCTGGGATAAGTGTATGCCATCTCTTCCCCTTTGTTCTGCGATCCCCGGGAATATTATGCTGATTTTCTGCATTATAGTCAAACGAATAAGTGCCCAATCTCCGATAAAAGGAACAGGAATTTATACATGAACAGCTCATAGCGTATCATTCTGTGTCGGCATTGAACATAGCATTTCAGACATACATAGTATAGCCAAATAGATGAACACATCCTCCATTTTAATTCTTTGTATGTCATTGAATTTCCTCTACATTTTGCCCAGCTTAAGAGAGGAGAAGTCTAGTTTCAAATACTTCATACCGCTCGTTCTTCTATACGTATATCTATACAAAGCTTCATATGTGAATTTGCCAGATGTGTTCCGTTTCCATGCCCGCCCTTTGCGCCGGATCGTTACAAATAAGTCGAAGTATCATACATGGTTGTTGTTGGTTGTACAGCTTGAGCATATTCACCGTGCTCACAACTCAGCTAACGCTTTCTCTTCGTCTTCCCCGATTAAATGAGCGCCTGGCCCATGAACATGCTCCTCTTCACCTCAGCAACAACATCCTTCCTGTCATCATTGCCGGCAAGGACGATGCCCCGGCCACGTCGGCCCATGCGCCCAGCACGACCGAGACGGTGAATGAAATCAATGGTCGTATGGGGAACGTCGTACAGAATGACGTGCCGGACGGCCAGGGTGTCAATACCTCTGGAAGCGAGATCCGTCACAACCAGGACCTTGACGTTGTTGAGCTTCCTGGAGCGGCCAACCTTCTCCGGGGCCTTGATTGTAAGAGGTTCAGCCATGGTGAAGACCTCGAGGATTTCCCCAGGACGCTTCTCCGGAGTGTCACGGTGCAGGGCGGTAGCTTGAATGCCCTGACCACGGAGATATTCTGCCAGCTGCTCCGTCTTCTCACGTTCGTTGACAAAGACGAGAACACGACGAACATCAATCTCGTCCTTGACAGGGCCCTCATGATTCTGGGCGTCCTTTCCGAGAGTATAGAGAGCATCGGCGCAGGCCAGGTCCTTGTTGTTCCGGTATGGGTCTCTCGAGACATCGATCACACCGAGCTGCACACGTCTGGGAATGGCATGCAGATTCGGGGTTGTTATGCGGTGCATCTTGGGATAGGTCGTTGCCAGGTAGTTGTTCAACTTTCGTGGGATGGTAGCTGAACAGCAAACAAACTTTTGCAGCGAGGGCATGGCACGCTCAATAATACTGGTAGTGACAGGAGAAAAGCTGCGATCTAGGAGTGAGTCGGCCTCGTCCACAATAAGGTGAGTTACCCGTGACAGAATGTTGGGATCAGAGTCGGCGATGGACGCAAGGAGATGGGGTGTTGAAACGATAACGTCCAATCCCTTGGGGCCGTACAGATTGCGCTGGATCTGCTGAGGCCTGAGATCCGAAGAGAGCATCTCCGTCTTGAACTTGACAACGTGCGAAATCTTCTTGGACACATTCATGACTTGCTGCGCTAGCTCTGCGGTTGGTACTAAGATGACAACCTTTGGCCGAGCCATGGTAGGATGGGGCTCGTCGAAGGGCTTTCCCTTGAAATTCGCAGACCTTTGGTATTCCTTTTCAGCCGCGTATCGCTCATTGTATGCCTTGATATCCGGATCCTCTGCTTCGGCTCGTTTCAGAGCGTCAATCGCAGGCAGCAGGTAAGCCAAGGTCTTCCCTGAACCAGTCTCGGCGGCAAGTAGGAACGATTCCATCTCTGAACTCTTCTTTTGTGGCTGGCCCGGTGCTGGTTGACCCATTATGGCCGGCAGAGCCAGTCTCTGCACAGGTGTCGGCTTAATATCGAAAAGACCTTTGAACAGCTCATCGTACAGAGATTCCTTGATTTTGGGGAGAAGGTCGAACTGGTCGAATGAATCGTAGTCTCCCATGCGGTCCTTGAGGGACATTCTCTTTGTGTAAGACACCGATGCGAGGGCGCGCTGCATCTTGAGTGCCTTGCGCTCATCTCTCGGTCCGTCGTTCTTCTTCCCCTCTGTTGAGCTGGCCGTTCGAGATCGTGGGGCTCGGCGGGTCGGGTCGATGTTGGCGACGGTTCTGTTCATTGCACCAAAAGGACCTTCAACTTGTCGCCTCGGCCTGGAGCTCTTGCCTCCGGTAGGCGGTCGGTAGACTTGATTTGAGAGAACCATGCGCGACGGACGAGGCTTCGACGGCTGCCTCAAGGACACGAACCGTTCACTAATCCAGGGTTGAGAGATTCGAGGCGGCAGCGGCCGCTGCCTTATGGTGATAAGGCATGAGGAGCAAACGGTCTGCGACGGTAAGCGCCGCATGGTGAGTCCGTTTGAATGGGTGTTGAGTTGGTGGTAAGAAGGTGGGCGTGTAGATGAACCAGCTCGTGTGTCTTGAACGGTTTTTTTTTATGGTTCTTCCCCAGATTTGATTGTAGTGGGGCTCCGAAACCTCCTACATATGCATCACCACCACCAAAAGCACTCTATTCCTCCCTAGGATTGTGGCAACTTGTCTGCTATTCTTTCTCCATCTCAAATCAAATGCGTGTTTTTAATACTAAATGGCGTCTTTGGCGGGAAAATGATTTACTATGCCTCTGGAGTGTCCTTTGGCCTGCAATCTTATTTTGCATCTGCCACCAAGTACAAGACCGCCACCGATAAGGGAAGAGAAATTATACATTTGTGAGTTCTAGGGTGAATTGACGCATTTGTACATCCGAGAAGCGCCTGGTATACAAACGATATTTACAATAAACGGGCCGAGAGCCAAGAAAGCTCAAAAGAGACACCGCCAGCCGACTTACTTGCCCGCATACTTCCACCACAAAGACCCCAAAACCATGCTAAGGAGACCGAGAAACGACATCCTATGCATGCCCTTGAGCTCTCCGTTATTTACTAAAAGGGAGTGTGGATGGATTTTATTTACTTACGCAAAATGACCCCTACTACATATCGCAAATTGTAGGTCTCGTCTTGTCGTCGTACGTCTCTGGTCTTGGCCGAGGAGTGTCCCCAGGTTGGACTCGATCTCGACGTCCACATGTCTCGGGATAATGGCATTGCTGTTGGAGATCGGCTGGCCCCGATGAATCGGCTTCTAGCTCAAAAGACCATCTGAGTCTACGGCTAGGCCCGGCTACACAGAATTGTCGATGTCGATAAACATCAGCCTTCAAAGCATAGGGAAACCATATTGACATATGGCCTAGGTGTATTAATTACCTTTTTTTTCTGTTTCATAACTATCCCTTTATCGTCGTCGCTCGGTGGTGTTTGTGAGAGTTCGAAGACCTCGCCAAAGCTTGTCCGTGTAGTCCTCGGTTTTCCTGACTTCGAGCCTAGATTCGAAGCCTGGATCGGCTTGGAATCTTCTTCTGCGATCGAAGTCAAAGACGCAGTAGATCGTTTGTTCCCATAACTGCTATGCGAGAGTCGGCCTTCTCGTAGAGCAGACGACGCTGGGCTCTTAGGGGACAAGGAGCCGCTTATCGCAAAATCGTCACCGTGCTCCATCGCGATTGGGGATGAAGTTTCGATGGAAATCGGTTGGCTGTCAACGCTCGATCGGATCTTGCGAAGGGCGTCCATGACAGAAGATCGATCCGAGGGAAATGATTCGATTGTTGGGTCATTAATATCTACTTCATCCAATGAGTAGTCCTTCGACTCCTTCCGCGGCCGCTGTGGGCTTGGGGTATCATCATGATCAAGTGCATCATCTGCGAGGAACTCATAAGCCCCAAAGCTTTCGTGGGCGAAAAGGGGCATTCTTAATGGCTCTTCTTTGACCCATGTGTAGTCAGATGTCGTCTGTTCAGAGTCCTTGTCCTGCCATACCAACCATGGTTAATGGTACACAGCCCCAAGCGGAGCTAAATGAACACTTACTAGTTGTTCTGCCGTGTCTGCCACTTCCGCAGCGGTTTCGGCAACTATCCTGATGGGTGTAGAAGACCGAGCATCTGCAATTGCCCCAGCTTGCCTCAGAGGCAGCCCTGGAGAATAATTCTTTTCTGGTCTCGACTGGGAAGACTTGGGAACGACTGTTACCCCGAAAAGTGAGTTGGTAAGTGTTTCCATTGATGGGGGTTTAGATTTTCAAGCTCATCAATATCATTCACGTACCGAGAGCTTGATTCTTATCATAAATCCATGGTCCTTGCTCCCCGGACTTGATGTTGTACTGGTACTCGTGGTCGGGAATTACGTTCACTGTCCTGGTGAACGTATATTCTCCATCTTCATCCCGACTGGCATTCATCTCTTGGGGCTTCCAATTTGATTCAGCGAAGGAACCGGCTAGAAATAGCGGCGGAACTGTATTTGCCTGCTTGAAGGTTATGGTGTGTTGGGATCCGGATGATGCCATTTTGACGATGTGGGAAAATGGAACTCGCAGTAAGTCCGCTATTAGGGATTAGGTTAGTTTTACAAGGCTGTGGTCTCTTGCGACAACACGTGCGATAATGTGGCGCTGCTGTTCTTGCCGGAGAGATAGAGCTGACGAGTCCACGGCAGGAAGGCTTTATAGTTCGATGTGCTTTATGAGTACTAGGCAGTGATGTATGCTGAACCGGATATTGAGAGAGCTGCTCGAGGTAGGGCGCCGGTTTGTCAGACAGTTTGCCGTTGAGTCGGTAAGTAGATTGGGATAGAGCAAGAAGAAGAGCGGGAGGTGGTGTAGCAGATGGGACGGTATTTCAACCAAGAATGGCCTGATATCTAGTAGGTATGAATGAGGCTGGCAAGGTATCCTGTCGTTGTATGCACACCCATGGAATAATGTATAAGATATGCAATACTCGAGATCGGGTATTCAATTGACAAACGATGACGAGAGGCAAGAAGGCGAAGGGTGGGGTCGAGTGATGAATGCACTATGCTACGCGTCTTTAAAGGTGCATTGATGTATGTGATGGAGGGATGGTTGCCCGCTAAGGTAGGTAGCTCGGTCGTAGGAGATCGACAGTGCCAACAGCCTGCCCGTTGAACTTGACCGGGAAACTGGGAAGAGGAGGAGAGGGGAAAGCACAAGTAATAAATGGCGATGCGATCGATGGTGGCGACCGGGACGGGGGCGGGACGCAAATGGGCACAACTGAGAGCGATGACGATGGGAAGAGGTGTGGAGACGGGATCAGAGTTTGAGCTGGCGCTGAATCCCAGGTTTGGTGCACAACGGGATGCCAGGTACCGCCCAGGCCGGTGGGAGGATGGGCTCGAGCATATGCGTGTGCAATTGTGCCTGTTTGAAAACAACAGGCGGCGGACGGACCGCTTGATGAGGGGTGGTCTGATCTACTGCCTTCTAGCAAGGGGCTTGGACTCGTCTGGCGTGTAACGATCACCAGGCCAAGACCAATGGGCTGCCCTGGAGGCATAGTCTACGGCGACGGCGCATGAATATGGTCCTACAGACCTTGGAAATGGTGCATGCCTACCTGGCAATGAGGCGGTTGGCAAGGAGGCCATGGCAATGGGGCGATGGCACCAAATGCACGGGCTTAGCCGGAATGCCTCCCCTCCGTCGACCCAGCCTGGACTGTCAGGCAATGCCTGTGGAGGGCTCCAGGGCTGCGAGGTCCATACACCGTTGAAACCAAAGAGGGGTGCTTCAATGCGGCCGTGGGATTGGCCTCAGTTGCCTTGGAGCAACCAGGCGGTATGCAGGTGCATCATGATTGATTGTTGATCTGGTTCCATCATCGAAGCGCGCTGTCTGTCCCACTATTGCTGCGGTTATGGAGCGGAATCCACTTCCCCAGCTTCCATCTGAATTCTGCTAGTCGCGTCCATCAGTTGGGCATTGAAGTGCTCGAGCACCGGAGCTGAGAAAGGTAGGTAGGTAGACAGACCTTGGTCCGCCGGGCCGGTGCAGATTGGCGAAACGAAGCTGCAACTCAATTGGAACAGGGGCGTTGTTTCTACTGCAGAATGCTACTCTCGATGACTTGCAGGAGACATGCCGGTTTGCGCATGGCCATGACGAAGCGACCTTCAGGTACCATGAAGGTGGATCGCTGCTTGATGCCGTACCACTATTTATGAGAGCTTGCACCTGGCATGGCGGGCTGGATGGGCTCTCACTGTAGCCTATATCCAAACGCTGGCACCGCGGGCGACTGGTTCAAGACGGGCGGCCAAGCTTCTCTGTTTCTGGGCATGTATCCAGCATGCAGCTCCTCTCGGTACCTCAATACGACCTCTGCTGTGGTGATGGATGATGTACATCGGGTGGGTAGCTTGGGATGTTCGGCGGGAGCTGGCGGATGGCCCCACTATTGAAAAAGAAGCATCCACATCGATTTCAAGTCAAATTTCTTATCTCAGCATCACAGCTTAATCATCCCCTCACCACTATTTTAAACAAGCCCGCAGGCAACCAACAGAGCAATCATCCCGACGACAACGCCCTCATTAATGACTTTCTTCTTAATTTTTTCTTAATATCTGGAATTCGTGACTCTAAACTAAGTCACCGAAGCTCCTGGTCATGTCGATCCCACCCCAACTCATCCGCGTCAAGCGAAAGCGGGATGAGGATGCCGCCCCCGTCACCTTCCTCCGTGCGTTTTGACAACACCACCACCTCCTGACTGCTCATCCCATTCTCGCCATCTAACCTGTATCCCTTTCAGAGTTCGAAGATGGCACCACCAAGCGGCATCGCACGGGGAGCAATTGGGTCTACCAGCGTCGCGAGGTGACCGCTTCAGCCCCTGGTATTGTCCCACGGCCTCCCCAAGCTGTCATGCCAGTCATCCACGTCTCGAAACCCCAGAATGAGCCTCCAAGTGCCCCCGGAACGGAGTCCTCCCAGAATACTACGCCAAAGCCGAGGGTGATATCTTCGAGGCCTAGTCAGCAACGGTTGAAGCCCGAGCCTCGCCGGTTCCATCTTTCCCGCGCTGTTATGGCGGCGGCAAGCAACAATACCGCAGGGCAAGGAATTTCCAAGAAGAGTCGATCCAGCCCCGCAGTATTCGTCGAGAGGAGACAGAAGATGGCCGAGAAGATCCGCCAGAAGCTCGGGGACGCAAACGGCTCACAAGAGGCATTGCGGGAGAGCAACGGCTCCGAGCCCGAGAAGGCCACAGACACGAAGGAGTCTGTTCGAGTCTACAAGAAGCCGAGGACCCCTCGAGCTCGATCACCCCAGCCGGACACGCCAAGTCGGGCGCCCCTTCCAGATTCCTTTAGTCAACCTCATGGCGTTAACCTGGACCAGAGGACTGCTGATATGAATCAATGGGTACTCAATGAGATTGGTGCAAATCTCCAGGAGATGGAGCGAGAGAGCCAGAAACAACAATCTCCAAAGCTCAAGTTTCGACCCAAGGCACCCGAAAAGCGCTTCGCGGAGCGTCACCCCGAGCAAACCGCAGGCTTGCAAGTGCCTAGCCCCTCAGATACACCCATGACCGATGCTAGTGGCGAGGATGGTATGGAAGAGGATGGAGAAGATGGCGATTGGGTCATTGACGAATACGTGCGTATTCCTGCACATTCGATGGCAATGGACACTTCGCCTGCCGATGTGGGTGTTCTTGTCCTGGAAGGCGAAGAAGATGACTATTGGTTCTTCGGGCCGGAGCGTGAAGACGACGACGACCTCATTGACGAAGATGAAGACGAAAATGGTTAGATCCCCATGATTTTCACATGTTTTTTTAATCTCCAGCTAACTCTCACATCTTACCAGCTGAAAACCACTACACTGCAGATTATCCAGAAGACGAAGTCGAGTCCGACGATGAGTTTGGTCGCAACCCTTACCATTACAGGAACATGAACGCTTCGGATGATGAGGAATTCGACAACGATCGCTACTCAGAGGCCAGTGATGATATGGTACTAGAGGGCGACGACGACGATCTGACAATGGCTCGCATTAAGAACTACATGCGACGGAAGCCCGACATGCCGATGAGGAGTCGACCTTGACCGGTCAGCCACGGTCTTCGGTCGCAACGCTAAAACCTCAGCTCCCTCCCAGTCCATGCAGCTTAATCCTAAAAAGTACCTAATTACATATTAGACCCAGGCAGGGAATGAGGAAAGTTTCATCCTTCAATACGGCAACCTGCATAATGTTCATCGTCACCTACGACAAAAGCAAGGCGGGGCTGGATTCTATTGGCCGCGGATACATAGTCCTCACTTCCACCCAGCACTAGAAGAGGCAAGGGTGGGGGGACGGCGAGGAAATGGAGGGTCGGGGAGCAAGGGATTGCTGTTTGATCAAACGCCCGAGCTGTATGCACGGGGTATGCATTCATTTGCCTACCGCCACACATGTTGCATCAAACCCCACGTCTTTGCAGGTAGCCGAGTGAAAATAAACATGGCTTTCCATTGCTAATAAGCCCTCCGCATGCAGATAAGCTCGGATGGTGCACTCCCTCGTCCCGGATATGTGAAATTAGCGAGTTAGTACCAACAAGCAAATGCAGGCGTCCAGACAATCTACAGCGCTAGCTTCTCAAGGAGGCACATGGCTGCGTGGCCATGACCACGACGAATTGCTAAAATTAAGCATCTGCGACCGGCGGAATGCTGGCGTTGGTTCTTTACTATTGTCCCCGAGGGCAACATGCGGTCTGTGCCTCCTCTTCAATAGCAAATCCTGTCGCAGGACGGGACCAACCTCAACATTTGCAGACAATACCCCCTCCTGCGGCTGAATCTTCAATGAGGCTGGAATGGGGGATCCGCAGATTAAAAAACGCCCTTGGCACACACTATTTTCCCCTTCCGCTCCCCCATTCAGAAGCGAGACAGCCTTTCTTTGCTACCAGCTAGCGCGGGCATGTGCCAAGGAGATTTTCCACCCCGACTCAATAGAACGAGACGAGGCGCCGCTCACAATGGCCCTTCGGTCTTGCGTGGCCCACTAACCCAAGTTCCTATTGATAATACAAGGCAGAGCGAGTTGAGCCAACATGGGGCCTCCGCCATGTGTTGCAGGATGCCCACGCGAAGGGGTTTGTCTGGTTGGTGAAGGTTCCGGGTCACGAGGCGTCTTCCCCCCAATTTCCTTACCTGGGTGTGTGTGCATGTGTTTGTGTTTGTTTCTGCAGATTGTTGTGGCCAACTTCAGCCACCTACAGCATGGGGTAGGGTGTGGTTGATGTTATCCCCCGCGCGTGTAGTCAATACTCCGAGTCATACACACGGGCAGCAGTGATTGTTCGGGCCATTTCTACACAATAAGGATCTACGCATGTAAGATTCCTGAGCAAGGTTGGTACGTGTGTTTCTGTCGCTCCGTTTGTGGTCATGCGATTTTCATTATCAATGCCTAAATACTGCCTCGCCTAGTAGCGAGGCTAATGGTGCATACACGTTGGGGGCATATTAGAGCCGACCAACTCCCAGAATTTATAACAAGATTACATCATGTCTGTGGGAAAAAGTAAAAAATTATACAGAGAAAAGAAAAGAAAGGGGAAAGGAGAGAAGAGAATTCAAGAGAAAGAAGAAAATAAAGAAAAATAAGAATAACCATGCCTGCCAGTCCAACGCGTAACCAATCCTTGTCTCATTATTCTAGTTGTTGATGATCACATCTTGTGTGTCCGAACCCGATACTCCTTGGCGCTAAGTTTTCCCTGTGAATGGATGTATCGAAATTGAGATTGACAAGGTGAGACGGGGGGAAGCGGCCGAAGCTACAGCCGCGCCCTTCGTGCCTCCTTCTTCTTTCGTCTCTCACGGCGCTCTCGGTACTGAAGCTCTCGCTTTGCAGCTGTGAAGAACACATTAGTATAATTATTACGCATATCAAATAGTGGGTGGGGGGCGTCGACATACCCCAATCTCTGGCTTGCTGCTTGATTTCTGGATCGACCCAATGATAGCCCATGAGCCGTTCAGGGTATCGCTGGGCAAGGCCCATGAGCTCAGGCACGCGCCTTCGGCCCTGATCCCTCTCGCGGCATTTGATACTGACTTGTCGTGGCTCAAGCTCGTCCTCTCCGTCAAAGATGAGCCATCCATCACTGTCCCAGACAGGAATTTTCTGGTTCATCCTGTAGTACCATGCCTGCAGGCCTTGAACCGTTCGCCTCGGCTTTTTACCAAAAATCATAGCGTATTCTTGTTTGATAGCTTGCCACTTGAGCTTCTTGTCGTGCCATGCGTAGATGATGAAGTCTCCTTCCTCTGTTGAGTACTTCTTGTTGATGTGCCTTCCCTCGGGGTCTGTGGCTGGGTTTGGGTAGCCGTCGTAACTGTAACTGTATGGCACCGCAGGATAGTGAGGGGAGCAAGAGTATTCATGAGGGGTGTAGGGGCTGGTGCTTTGGTATGAATGGTGTGAAGGCGTCGGCTGTTGGTCGTAAAAACCGTGATTGACGCTGCGAGGTGTTGTTACTGGTGACCAGGAGGGAGCTGGTTCGAAGGATGGGCCCATGGCTTTGACTCCATCCAAGAACTCATTATAGCTGGGTAGTTTGATGGAAGAGGCAGGCGACGAAGCCGGGTACGCGAGGGGAGGGATTAAGGCATCATCATCCCGACTTGGCGGTCTTGATACATCTGCAATTTGTTGTTAGATTCTTCTCAACTTGAAAAGGGTAAATATCACAAGACATACCATCAATCTCGGTATGAGGGGATCGCCTGTGAGGAGTACGAATCTCTGATAATACGCTGCTGCAGACCGATTCAACATCACTGTTGAATGAGCCCTCTCTGGAGGGTGGTGGGGTTGGGATGTCTGAAAGCTGCTTCAGACTCATCTTCCTCGACGGTGGATAAGAGAGTATGTCGTGGGTTGGCAGGGCTTGAGTTAAGCTCATGATTCAGGGCACTCAATGTCTCCCTGAGGGCTGGTCAGGCAATTCAGAGCACCTCCGCAATTGGAAATTATATGTAGAGATGGTCAAGTGAAGCGGGTATTAAGACATAAGGGTCTGAGTCGACGAGGGAGGGAGAGGGAGGAGATATTAATATAGAGAATGGATGTCGAGTGTGAATGGGGTAGGGAATTGGCAGCCACCAACGACCCTGCCAAGCAGGAGAAGGTGGGTGCCAGAAAACGTGTGGCCATTGGACGGCAAACATCTTTGCGGCACCAAGTCCAATTCGACCCAGTCCGTATAGTTCGAATTGTTTCTTGTTTTGAGCCTAGTACCTGAATCAACATGTATGGGCAAAAGAAAGGAGCTCTAGCTGGAAGGCTGGGTGTCTGTGTGTCCCTCTATCCAGTTTAGCGAAAAATGACAGACCAACGCCAATGGCTAGAGCACAAAACAGGAACTATACACGGAAAAGGGATCAATGCGTAGATTCGAGGAACAGGTACCTGCGGCGATCCAAGACAGGCTAGCAAGTTAGCCTCTTCGTTGCAGTCTCTGTGCGAGTGATTTTGCTTCTTCTCCGTCTGATCCAAGGCAGACGACCTCCCCATGTTAAGATTGGCATGTTTATTCCTAAGACAGAAAGATGACGAGGCCGGCCAAAGTAGGTGATGCACTGCCTGGAAATTTGGGATGGCAGGATGGTCAACAATGAGAGAGGCGACATTATGGAGCAACCCAACCAACAGCACAAACTCGATCGAGCTGTCCGTAATGCACATCCAGGCGTGCCAGTCGTGGGTCCGTACGTACTTCGTTGCCTATTAGTCGACAGCTGAGCTCGAGGGGGCAAACAGAGAACAATTGGGCAATACTGTTATTGAAGACTCGCACGCACGGTCCTCTGATCGCCATAGGCCAGCCGGATCTGACCGAGCTTGAACCTTGGCATGATCATCCGAAAGAGAGCTCAGACTCAGGCAAGTCAGGGAAAGCGCCACAGTTTGAAAATCTCGCTGAACAATCTCTACATGGGTATCGGGATAGATCTAGTTGGACGGGATGCCCACTGTGGGCTTTGGCTGGCGTTATCTGCATTGGTCAGACTAGAAGGCTGTGTAACGTCAACCATCCAGCCTCAGTCGTGCTAACTGGAGCTAAATGCAAGCGCCATGCAAGGATAAGCCTGTTCCGTTGTGCGTATGTTGGCGCCAACCCTTGCATTCACTAGCAACAATACTAATGAATGCAAGCCGTGGTATTTTCCAGGTTGTCGGATAGTATCAAGCACGACATGGTGAAGGGTTTATTCACATAGTTATGCCTTGCTTGGATCGAAATTAAATTGAAAACAATGTGCTAGAGAGCATTCGCTTCTAGTGAATGGAACTCCGAGTGTGGGTGTGACTTGTACGTCTCGAACTGCCTGCCGTATTGAAGGCATGGAGCATGTATGCCCCATCCTGCCCCGTTGGGGGACACGGCTCGGGGTGATCTTGTCTGTGGGAGGGAACTAGGATGGCTGAATGGTGAGAGAGATCAACAGCTTGGGGTTGGAATGAGGGCAGGCAAACGCGTCGTACGTGCATAGTAGGCATGTACATGTAGGGGGTGGGGTAAGGGAAAGAAAAAGCAAGCAAGGACCTTTGAATTAGACGAGATCTGACATGTAATCCGGCAGGCCTTTGTGCCTTGGTGCTTTGTACAGTAGCTGCCCCTCTAGCATTGATCTTATGTATGAGAGCCCATGGAAAAGGCTTGCAGGTGGTATACATCGATGGGCAGCGCGCCTCCAAGTGGGATGAGCAGGTCTTAGACGTTCGTAGGTCTCGCTCTGGGCAAGGCGGGGGCTAAAAGGGCAAAACCGGGCGCCAATGTGGCGTGGAAAGTTGTAGTCATAGTCTTGACCAACTCCTCCCAGCCCGAGAGTCGGAATATTGGCAGACTCAGCGTCCGATGTTTGGGTGGCGACCAAGGATTCCAAGATGGTTAAAGAGGATACGATGCACGCTGTTCTTGCGCGGTCTATCAGTCCGCCTTCCACTCGCAATTGTGACCGGTTCTGCATGACTGGGGCTCTTTGGGCTACCAACAGCTGCTGTGAGCTGCGTTGCTATTTGCTTTTTCCCACCTGAATAGGGCAGTCAAGAGAGGACCAGGGCATGATGTCCGCGACTGATGGTGGTGGCGTGCCGAGGCGTGAAAAAGGCCGCCTTTAGAGAGACCGCTTATACCAAATTCGGCTGAACATGCAGTGCAGCAATTCTTGGGCCGCTTTGTTGGCTGAGAAAGGCTGCACATAGTGGGAGCCAATGCAGGCCTGAGGGAAAATGGCTTGGGAGATTGTCAAGTCACAAAAGGGAGAGCTGAGAAGACTGTGGGACCCACCCGGACGACCTCCTGTTCTTGATGTCAATGTACATGCAGCATGCAAATGAATGCATGAGTACATCAGCAACCTTAGTTGGCGTGTACATCACGTACGGAGTAATCGTCTGCACGTCCTGCCTGCCGCGTCTGTCCCCGACACAGATGTCGGCAGGCGCTTCCCTGTGTACGCACCTACAATGGAAGGCGCGATGTGCAGGGGGGCAAGTTCGATCTCCGACGCCAGCACTGGGAGAAGATATCGTAGCCGACCCCACACGCTATGTCCCTTGCCGACTATTAGTCTGGCGCTATCCAGCCGCTCTCAAGGAAACAATGGCAATCATCTCCCAACAGTCTGCTAAGGTGGTAAGCAGAGCTCCGCCCATCCCGCCTTTGAGGTCTGGTAGGTGCATGTGTTGTTTCTTAGCATCTCATCACTGCAGAGTCCTTTCTTTCTTTGTTTCGTCTTGAAGATGAGGCACCTTGCCCCGAGAACCAGACACGATGACCAACTGCTTCATTTACTAGGAACATCGACGCTCATCATCATGTTCAACTAACACACGGTCCTCTCGTGGCACCCAGATGCCTTGACACTGCCAAGATAAGTAGGTAATCTCTTCGACCTCTTCCGAGCCAACTCCGCGTTTCCAATCTCCTCATCAAGACGTATCCTACCTGCTCTGTGCCCCTGTGACTCCCCTGTCCGTACTTAACCCTCCACCTATTCATCTACCCACCTGCGAGATCCAATACAGATGCAAAAGCGTCTAGCTCAAGAATCGACACGTCGTAATGAGACATTGACTCTTCCTTACAGACACCCTTGCGTATTTCCATCATCATCGAGCATTGGCTTATCCACACACATGCAGCCGACCCCGATCGGTATCCTGTCTTGCCTGTGTGTCCAAGTATTCTTGGGACGGCTCGCTGTCTCGCCTCGCCACACTCATCTCCAGCCGCCTCTTGGAACCTCTATTTTGTCTTAAGGAGATCACCCATAAGACGGGATTGTTTCCATGTACAGACTCGAGGCGCTTCCATGGAATTCAGGGTGCAGTAACCACTCCCGGCGGGGTGGCAACGGTTTGTTTCACCACAGCTGGGGACCTTCCTCAGCCCCAGCTCCTCATTCCCCATTTTCGCCTGCATTTTTCATTTGTTTTGCCCTTGGAGTCTTTCCACGAGGATTGATAAGAGTCGGAGCACTCCGATTGTCATTAGAAACGCAGCCATAGGTGTTTACCCCACACTCTATAATGACTCTCACAAATCGATTGCTTTGACCAGAGGACCCTGATGAGAACATCACACTAAACTGTTTTCACCCGGACGCACGTAAAGGGGGGGGACTATTTACAGAGAGGTACAGAGAGGACACTCGCTCCATGGCCCTCTGTGAGCCATCATAAACTAGGAAATTGCTAGCTTCTTGGCTCGGAAAGGAGAATCGGCCGCTCTGGTCTCTGGCCAGACCCAAATTTCAAGAGTTTCACTTTAGCGACTCCCAAGTTTTCCCCACACACGTCCCTACGAGGGCCATCTTCAGAACCACTATCCTCATCACAGCGGTGCCCAGCCCGACTCACTCAAGCCACGTTCGAGCTGGCTCGCCATGCCAGCCGTGTACGAAGCGAATGAAACAGGCTAAACCTACAGGCGTAGAAGGTCTCTTTCTGTCCTGCAAGAGCAAGGCTAGAGTGGTGGGGATTCATGACAGTCGATGGATCAGAGGCCCATAATTGTTTTTCTTTTTTCTTTTTCCTTTCTTGATTTCTGATAAGTTATCTGACGGCGTCGTCAAGGTAGTGCCCAATTGCGGCTGATTTTCTGTAGACCTCCCTACCCCGAGGCATTGGACCTAATTCTCGCCCTCTTATAGTTTCGTACCGAAACTTGGAGCTTGAGACATGGGCCCAAGTTCAAGAAACGACTCGTCGCCGAAGAACATCCTGCATAGGTGGAAAAATCTGGATTAGCACAGGCCCCTTTGATGTGGCAACAGTTCGGGAGAGGGGGAAGGGTCAAAAGAAAAAAAAAAGAAAGGAAAGGAAAAAGGAGAACTGAGAGCGGGCAGGCAGCAAAGCAGTGATTTGGAAAACTCACCATCCTCTTTCGGCTCCTGAACTTAGAAAGCTGCAATCGCTGTTTGATTCGCAACGCCACGGTGGAACCACTTCCAAAGGGCTTGGTCTCTCCTTGCTCCCATCCGATATTGCCAGTGCTGCATCCGATACATGGGCTGCTTCTCCCTCCCTTACAGGCAGCCCTGCCAGCCGACACTGGGCTTGGTCCTGCGGCTGTTTCTCCCCACCGGTGGCCTCGGCAGCTGGTCTCCTGAAGACGCTCAGGCCACAGGTGAAGGCCCCGAAATCTTGTACTGAGGGATCATCTGGGATGCAACCTGTCAATATTCTCCCAAGGGCGATGACGACAGCGGCGTGTGTGCACAGCACTACTGCCCTCTTTCCCTCATTATCGCAGCGTTCAATAATGGAACGGACCGACGTCGCTATCCGCTCGTAGAGCTGCGCCAAGGTCTCCCCCTTGATAGGCGCATGCGTGGTAGGGCTGTAGTCCTCACAGATGGCTGAGAATTTTTCCTTGAGGACCTTCACTGGCGCAGGCTGCGGATGGTCAAATGAGGCAAGGCCGAACCATTCCCCCAGGCCATGTTCTGGCCGGATGGAGGTCGCAGAGGCAGCCGCCCCATCAGAGGACGATGCCCCCGATGATGCCTCTACCTGGCGGCGGCGAAGCTCCACAAAGGGGGAGATCGTCTGGAGGCAGCGATAGTAAGGACTTGAATACACGGCATCAATAGGCGGGTCAAGCGTCATCAAGTGATGGCCCAGCTCCTCGGCCTGGCGAGTCCCATGAGATGTAAGCGCCGGGTCAGCCGCGATGCCCGTCGGCGTGGGAACTGTAGTCGAGTAAACTCCCGTCCTGGGATCCACGTTCCAGGACCCGCGGAACTGAGTTGCGTCAAAAGCATTCTTGTCAGTCTTGGGTGGTTCACGATGAGTGTTGCGTTGGGATCTCTCCCTCATTTGCCTCGGCTCTGATGGCAGCAATTAATTTGCACCGCTGGTCGGCGAGGCATGAATCCGACTTACTCCATGACGAACAACATATATGCATTCCAGCGACATCCTACCGGCCGTCTTCAGGGGATGTCACGTAAGGATTTCATAGGCAGCAAATCTGGCCTTGGAAACAATGTTAGATCTAAGTCGTGGCCGGGAGGGAACATGTGAAGGTGGTACCCCGCGACCACCCCCACACAATGGAAATTAACCAAATTGCCAATTTAGGATACAAGGTAGGATCCGCCAAGATCGATCCTCAAGATGCTTCAAATTCAGACCTCGGCAATATGACTAACACGGTAAAATGAGATGGGCTCGAAGGTGAACTTTCGAATACATCATTTGATGAGCCATGGCCGTTCTTGTGCCACTCAAGAGCCCGTTGAAAATGCATATCTTCATGTGTAGATTCACTTATGTACCTAGATGTGGATGTTCATGCTCAAGCTCAAGCTGAAGCTGTGACCAGACACCAAGACAAAAGAACCCCAGGAAAAAACCATTCTAAGGCGAATCAAGTAGAAATCAATCGCTGAAGCCTCCCATCCCAATAAACCCACGCCTAGCGCCCCAGTTGCACAAAAAACCAGATCCAGGACCAGCAAACATCATGCCACTCCTCCATCAAAAACACCAGAACCGATCTTCGTAGTAAAGAAAAAAAAAAGGAAGAAAGAAGCAAAAAAAGAATAAAATAGAAAGAAGCCCAGAGAGGACCGGACCTTGCAGGGAAAAGAAAATGCAAAAGGCAGTCTAATATGCTGGATGCCAAACAAGAATTCAATCCTTCGTTCAACCCAGTCTATTCCAAGAACAAGTTCCTTCGCAATAAATTGTGTGCAAAACCAAATGAGTAAACCAGCATCCAGCCTAGAAGTGAGTCTCTGCCTCACATAACAAGGCAGCTCCCCATTGTCCTCGCTCGTCGACGGCCGCCCTGTCCAAGATTGCCGTCTTCTTCATTCATGTGAAGTGCCTGAGCTTCACGGGCACGTCGACGACGGCGTCGATGCCCTGATCCTCCCATGCCTGCCTCTTCGGAAGCTTGCATGTAATCTGCCCACCTTCTTTCCAGAGTTGCGGCAGAATCAAAGTCCCCGCGCAAGACACGCTTCTGGTGCTCATCGACCGTCATCTGAAAGCCGTAGAAGCATTTGAGAGAAATTGATTCGGTAGGATAAGAGACTCTGCCAGGGTGGCCTACGGCCGACTTGACGTTGGCATTGCGAAACAACACTTCGCGGATGCCCATCCACGTCACGTTCTGGCAATCATAGACAACCATGCGCAACGTGACTTGAGGCTTTCCACCAGCTTCCATTACCCGCCTGGATCGCTTATTGACCATGGATGCAGCCTCAGCAAGCGTCAAGTCGCTGACACGAGTGTTGTCCAGCTCAATATTTTGTAGACGAGTACATTTCTGCATCACTGGGAGCATGCCTGCATCTCCCAAGTTCTCACAGTAGCTGAGGGACAGGTGTTCCAGCCTCCCTGCGCAAGGCGCCTTTGCCAAATGCTCAATCAAAAAGTCGTTTGTCAACTCCTCGAGATCTTCCAGCTCAAGATGAGTAAGTCGAGGAGTTGATGCAAGGATGGGCTCCAGTGCGGCATCAGTGAGCAGCTTGCAGCGTGAAAGTTGAAGACCCTCGAGATCAGGGGTCAGGTGAGCAATAGCCTTGACACCCTTATCAGTCAACCTGGAGCAACGACTCAAGTCAAGATGCCTCAATTTCCTGGGAGGAACAATGGGCAAGTCGGTCAAGATATCCATTTCAGGGTCTTTCCCATGTAGCATGACCTCCAAGGCTTCATCGGTAAGCTCGGCGCATCCACTCAGAACTAGTCGCTCAAGGTTATTGGTCTGGAAGATGCTCAGAGCAAGCCCTAGGTTATTGAAACCACGTATCTCCCCAGCACGGAGGTCCTTCAGTTTCGGGCAGCCAGTAATGACTGAGTAGATTCCGCGATGGTCGACTTTGCCACACCAAGAGATATTCAGAGTATCCAATTGAGGACAAGATTCGGCAATAATCTTGCATGATTTGTTTGATACCGCTGTCAAGCCAGTAAGGTTCAAATATACCAGGTGTTGGTTTGTCTCCAACAAGCTATGGAGTGTGCCCTTCTGGAAGTTGCGGCAACCCTCCAAGGTGGCATTCATCAAGTTCTTGCATGCCTTGACAAGGACCTCAGCTCGCTTATAGTGCTCTACTTGCACACATCCCCTAAGGTTAAGAACCTTGATGAATGGACCTGCCGATGAAATGATCCGAGCCAGGGAGTCGGCAGGTATATCCTTGTAAAATTCAGAGGCGTCGAGAGAAGTCCAGAGCTGACCGTCAAAGCAGAATCTGTAGAAAGACTTGCTCACCCGAGAGGCCCGGACCAGCTCCTTGGGGAGGAGAAAGGAGAAGATATATACTTGTATTTCATGGGGCATTGTGTCCCAAAATCGGAATTCAAGCTTCTTCCGTGCCGCCGCCGAAGCAGCTCTGGACCTTGACTTGCTCTGTGTGTCAGAGCGGCCCAACTTAATATCAGCAGGGACTGGTGCCGTGGCATGAGCCGATCCAGGTACACATCCTTGGGCATTTCGGACTGGCAAATGAGCCTCGATGCTTTCAAAAAATGGAAACTCCGTAGTAGAGGACGAGGAGCTTGGCTGGCCCAGAGGCGATGCCTGTGGAGTAGAAGACCCTGGACTGTGGGGGGTCCGCACTGGTCCCGCTACAGCCAAACTAACACAGGACAAGCTGCTTCTGGTGCTCAAGCTGTACGGAGCGCTCACGGATCTGGACCGTCGGAGACCTGTCAAAGAGGGCGAGGAGGAAATGCGCTGAATCCCCTGCAAGAGGCGGTGCCTGCCTTTGAGCTTTGTGGCGACGGGTGCTTCGGGCTGGGTGGTGATGGAGCTGTCCTGGCCCACCACCATCATTGCCGGGGCGTCCACAGTGCTGGCAGGTTCTTGTGGTTCGGCCATTGTAGTCTGCGGAAAGGTCTCCTAGCCTTGACAGATAAGTAGGGGCGGCTCTTTCATGTGGCTTTGGCACCTCCTGCTAGAATTGCTTTGCAAAAGAAAAGAACTCCAGTTGAAAATCCCAAGATGGAGTCGCCAACAAAGTCAGGCCGGTACGTTGGACGTTACGAGTCGCAGACGCAGTGCGTGGGGCCAAACTAGCGGTGGGGTCGAGATCTCAGGGCACTGGCGATGCGAGTTTCGGATCAGTCGAAAGAGTCCCGGGACAAAGCAACAGGCCCAGAGGGAGAACGGGTAAAGAGATCAATCGCCGCCGGGTCGGGCTCCTCTGTCCGGAAGCGAGGGAAAGAGTGAGATTTATTTTTGTGACCGGAGCCAAAAGGCAGTCGTCGCGTGAATAGAATCGCCAACTGCTGGACGGATGTTGTGATCAGAAGACCCTGGCATGGGGTGACCAGGACCCAAGTCAGCAGGACAGAACGGGTCACTGTGCACGCTCAGCGGGGTTACCCCAAGGCTGGTCGCGATAAGGAAGGGAAGCAGCTAATGATAAGACATTTGTCCACCAGGAACCAAAGCCTTGATCACACGAGCACGCACGCAAGATAGGGGAGATATGGGAGGAGGGAGGAAGGGAGAAAAGGCTAGAGGACAGGCTCGAGGTCAGAAAGATGATGGGACACAAGAACTTTTTAGGGGTCCGTGGAGGGGGGGCTGACGGGCGAAAAAAGGCTCGTCCAGTCCAGCGCTTTTGGCTCGTTGTACGTACTGTATCGGAATGTACCTGCTATGCCATGGGATTCTACCTTGCCAGTGCTGTACTGACCAGTTTTGCGGCTTTTGCTGGGGCAGACCAAACCAAATACTGCCAATACGTACCTGCCAAGGCAGTGGGCCAGTGTCTAAAATACGATGTAGTGTAGCGACCCGCGACAAGGGGCCATCCATCAGTGGTGCGGTGTACTGGCCGGACTGACCACCTCTCCAACTTAGGTGCTGGGCCTAGCATCCACAAACTGACTGGCTGCGTGCGCTTGTGCTTGGGAGGGAGGGGACCTGAGGGGATTCTTGCCACACCAAGTCCAGCCAGCCGACTTATCTGCAGGTTCAGGCCCCGGAGGGACGTGTACTCGTGGACATGGACCAGAATCGAGGGGTAATTGGGGGGCTACTGGTGATAGTCGTGTAAGCACCTCCCACCACCATGATAGAGTAGGAAGGTATTAGTCGCCTGGACCGCCGGTCTGGCCCACGCAGGAACATGCCGTAGACGGATGCTCGTCCTACCCACCTGTTGGGAGATGGGTGCAGTGAGTGATGCGATACTCTGCTCCCAAGGAGAAGAGGACGGTGTTGTGATGCAAAGAAACAAACGGCAGGCGGCAGGAGGAATCAGAGCCAAGGGTGTACACGCCACCTGAACAGAGAATCCTTCCGGGGTATCTGAACAGAGCCAGGGTTCTCCCGCCCAGTATGGCAATGGATATCCCTTTTTTCGGTCTACCCTTTTACCCCAACTTTGCCGCGTGCTTGGCCTAGCCTGGACCCTGAACTTGTCAGACTATCAGCATACTAGAGTGCTTGGCATAGGGAGGCTCCGGTGTTGACTAGGAACTTTCCATCTTGACCAGAGGAGCCCATAGGCGCGGGTCGTGGCATACCATACCTTACTCACAGTCAACATGTATTGTCTTGGGGTGTGCGAGGAAGTCGCTTGGCTTGGGTCGAGTCATGAAAGCTATCTAACAAACAGCACTATCGCTTTTCCCCAGTCAAACCGTTTCGTTCTTTTATGGGAATAGTTGCCATTTTTCGACAGACAAGCCAAAATAATTCCAGTGCACTGCTAACCATCAGGCCTACCCTAGAAAGTAGGTATCTATGAGCAAGACAGGATTGGCGTTCTACCCAGGCCTTTCCGCTAAAGGAGTGCGTATGTATGCCACGAGCAATTTTTAGTTATGCCAATGATAAATTTCATTTCCAGTCTCTTAGAAGTGCTATTCACCCACCATATGGCTTCGGTGTTGCATTGGTCTTTCCAGAGACACGATTGTTAAGGGAAGGGGGAATCAATTCGTGCGTGCTAACAGACTGCGCAGCGATAACCCCCTACCAGCCGGGCACCTGCTTCTTTTGCGGCAATAATCGCCATTTTCAAATCCGGCCCGGCCAGTTCCTCCAGTTAGCCTCTCACTGGCATCCTCGGCGATCGCAGAGGTCCATGACTCGTGGTTCTCATCACCCCAAGTAAGCAAATTTATGGTTCTTCTGCCGCTAGTCTAGAATCAAAGTTGTGTTGGGGTCAGACGTTTGGTAGTACGTACGTAAAAGGAATGGGAAACAGGGGTCAAGCTTTTTGCTATGACAAAGACCCTACGTGCTCCTGTTCGTATAGTTTAGGGCACGGTACTATGCAATATGTATGGGTATATTTTTGACTGGCATGCAGGTAATCGGTTAGTGGGTTAAGGGGCCAATGCAGATCCCACGCCGGGAGACCATAGGTGGTCTTTCGAGTCCTTGCAAGCTGCTGGTGGCCTTGCTATGTTTGGGTCATTCATCAACTGGTTTTAGTTGGAAATTATTCCTACATTTCTAGTGCAATGCCAACAAAGGCAGATACTAGAAATTCATGAAGTGGCTGAACCTAAACAGCCTTAGCACTTCCTGATTGATAAAGGAGGTATGGAAGCTCCTGATATACATTGGTTCGTATCTTACATCGAGATAGCTGGTTTGAGCCTAAACTGTGGCTACCCTGCACATGGACTGATTTCAATCTGGCACAGGCAAGAGCATAATAGTCGCAAATTGAGCTCTTGCAGGTGATGGTCAAAGCATCCCTAGTAAGGAGACAGGATCCAGCTAGATGACGCAATATTGAATGGCTAATACATTGTTACATTGGCTATCACATGTCAAGTCATTTGCATCCGGGCGACAAGTTGTGAACAAATGCGTATTGTTCAGGTGAGGGAAGACATCTACATCCTAGATAGATCATTGAGGTTGAGAGAGATTGACCGCGTAATTCGTTCGGGCGTTTTACATGAACTTAGCTGGGTCAATGGAAGGAAGCCTTGCTATGCTATCTTCAAGAGAATCTCGTAAAATTCCCCTGGAGGTTTGATGCGATGTGGGGGCACCGTGTCTTGATCTCGCGCGCTGAGTGGCTCTTGCAGCTCCTCTCATGGTGTTGTGCCAAGATAACGAGGCAGTGAGGTCATCTTACTGCGTCTCCAGCTCCAATTGAACGCGGGCACTTGCGGTAGAGGGCTTTGTGCAGTCTCCTGTCGGCAGGCGAATATTGGCTAAGAGAGGAATGGACCTTCAGACTGGCCAGTTAAGCCTCTGGGCGAGCTGGCGAGATTAGTCGGTGCTCATTTTGTTGAGCCAGAGAGGTGCTAATAAGACAGGCTGATATGATTGTGCGGACAGCTTCAGCGGCTTCGGCCAGGTCTTGGGGGCGGATGGCACGTCGGCGCAGCTAGTGAAACTCTCTGTACCAGCGCGAACCCACTGACTCACTCCACCGGAAGGTGGGAGGTTCCCACACTCCTCAGGCTTCAGCCAGTGCCCGTCTGTGGCAGCACCGCCTGGAGCCAATGGCGGTTCCTGACGTCCAGTGGGAATTATGAGACGCCAACACAGCAAGACCTCACCGACCTATTAAGATCAGAGGAGAGGCTGAAAGAGGAGTAGACGAGTAAGAAAAAAACTTCATTTTAGTAGACTCTTGTCGTTGACACAAAAGCTCGTCGGCTCGCCCGGGACGACACCTAGAATCCACCCCAACAACAGACGGAAGCACGCACGATAGAATTTGACCTCAGCACTCTGTCCTGTCGCCTCCCACTGCCCCGCGCACACCCAATAGCCCGTCCAGCCCCTCGTCCTTGTCCCCGAGGAAGGGAAGGGTTCACTAATACCATACCTAATCTAATTAATCGGTTCTAGACGGATTCGGCCTGTGACTGCGCCGTAACAGGGAGCTTCTTTGGCCAGGCTGCAAAGGAGACATCGGTCGATGCTGTTGCACAGCTGCTAGATCAACCACCCCTCAAGCTTCTCTGGATACAAGACAGGCACAGGCACAGGCATCCAAGCAGGTAGGCTGGCAGGCTGGCACGCACCCATCCGGCGATTGGACCGTACTCTCTCTCGCGTCTTGCGCCAACACTCATTGCTCCCAGCGCACGTGGTTTCTCTGCCATTTGCAAAACGAGGGACGATCGCTCTTGTCCCCATAGTCGACACCCTGCCGCCCGCACGCACTGCGACCGAACCTCTTGTCCTGTGTGAACCCGTCTTGTGTGTGTTCGCACAACGCTCCCGACCAACTCTCTGCACCCCTCCACCCCGCGGAAATAAAAAGCGACAAACACCTGATTGGGACCCTTGCAGCACATTTGTCGCCGCCTTCAACTATGCACCAGACGCATGGCGGCGGTCATAAGAACGAAAATGGTGGGCTCCACGTCCCCTCCACCCCCCTCGACCTTCGACGTTCAGGCGCCCAAGACCAACCCGAGGGCGATCAACAAAGTACTGATGCTTGCTTGCAGGTGCCGATAGTCGAACCTCAGATGGAGATCGCGGGCGGGCAAAGATGCTCCAGCCTCTGTCGCTCCCCAAGAATCGAAGCACTGGAAACCTGGTAAACATCGCCGAACAGACCGATCGAAGTCGCTACAGAATGTCCTTTGACGCCTCCACATCGCCTGGCCTTCTCGACCATGACGCGCTCACGAGGTTTGTTGCACCCTTAGCACCCTTCGCCGTTCTGTCGCCACGATTAGTGCTGCCCTGTGTTCACCCTCGTTACATTCATTCTCCGGGGCTCGCTTGGACCTGTTTTTTAAGCTTACACATTTTGTCTCAAAATCAATAGGAGTGCCTCGATAATAGGTGACCATGAACATGGCCTTGGTGCCTCTGGCCTTCGTCGAATTCGACAACAACAGCCACCGTCCCGAAAACCGACCCTTCCAGGCTCAGCAGCCTCTTCCCGGAGCCCGTCTGTTGTTGCCCTCTCGCGAACGCCCTCGTTGAGTGCCATGCTCTCCAGCAGTGGAAACATCCCGTTATCCAGCGTACCGGCGTCACCTAGCTTTTCCGAAGACTTGTCTCGATTTCCATCCGAATCCCTCCATTCTTTTTCTTTCGCGCACCAGTCCGAGGAGTTTATCCATAATCGCCAGAATGTTCTGAAACGGTCTCTAGAGTTCATGAAGGATCGCATGGGATTACCCATGAACCCCGCGCAGGCAGGTCTTGCGAGTGCACAGGCTCGGGCGAGTGGTGATGTCGAGGCCCAGAATATGCTTGAGCTTCTTGCTCGCGCACAGCTGATCGGGGCTGGGAACCTGCCGAACCCGGACCCTTCAGAATCTGCACCTCCCTTAACTGGACCGCCTGATGTCGCGGGTGATGATTACTTCGAGAGACACCTCATCCCACGAAGCGCAAGCCCGGAGCCCTTGGAATTGTCATCCCCCACATCATTGACACTCCCGCCAGCAAGGTTCCCACCTGCGCAACAGGCGACCGCCCAAAAGGCAAACGCAGCGGGGAGAAATGTGAATAGACTCGTGACGGCAAGCCCCGATGTGCCTAGCAGGAGACCGCCGAACTTTGGTTCGCCTCCTGCCCTGCGCCCAATCACTCTCAAGCGCACCATGACAGATACGCTTTCCATGTCAGTGCAGGATAAACTGATAGATACCATGGCCCAGCCCTACTTCTACCAAGACTCACTCTCCTCTCCAAACCCGGCACAGCAAACACCCCTTTCAGCGACTCTGCCCAGCGCCCTTGGTCCTACCGCCCATGGTCATACGAATAGATGGGTTCCTGCTGCCCAGGCGATTTTTACTACCGAGGCCAAACCTCCGTGGACAATCATTGCGGCAAACGACTTGGCTTGTCTAGTTTTCGGCGTCACAAAAGCCGAGGTGCGTAAGACAGGCATCATGGAAGTGGTACAAGAAGAAAGGCGATCGTGGCTGGAGCGGAGACTACTTGGAAAAGAAGGCGACGAACTGGATGAGGTGAAGAGCGACAACCATTCTTCCACGCCTGCCTCGTCAGCCGCCTCAGCATTGCTCGGCGGACGGTCTGGTATCACAGCACAGTTGCTCAGCAAACCGAACTCGAGGAGCCAGAGCCCCAGGTACCCTGAAAGACGGGCCCAGACTGTGCACAGCGGAGACCCGAATCCGCCCAAAATAAGTAGCGGTAATCATCGTAGCGCTCGCTCCAGGGGCGTGTTACTCTGCGGAGACATTGTGCCGATCCAGAAGCGGAACGGTGCAACTGGTTCGGCGAGCTTGTGGGTGAAGGAGAAACGAGTGGGACTCATCTGGGTCTTGGAAGAAATTCACGAGGATACGGCCTTCATTACGATCGACGAGGAGGGTATCGTTAGCAAAGTCTCTGGTGATTCCAAGGCAATCTGGGGCCTTGAGTCTGTCAAGCCTGGCGTGACCGATGTGTGCACGTTCATCCCAAGGATACCGCGACAAGGAATTGATCCAAATACTGGTGAGATCGACTTTGCCCAGGTTCGCCGCCGGAAGTTCTTCACTTGTCCGAATGCCCGCAAGGTGAACATCCCTTGTACCATTGAGCAAACACGCGGAAAACTGGAATTAAGGGTATCATCCTACCCCCACATTGCCGGTATGATTGTCCTGGACCCCAGCACGCTCCATATCCGTAGCTCGAACTCCGTGTTTTGCGGCGCGCTCTTTGGATTTGAGAAGCCGGATGGCATGTCCATCAATGCGCTGGTTCCTGGGTTCGATACCCTGCTGGACATGCTCACCGATGGCGAGAATCTTGAGCTTGTGGAAGGGATGGTAGTCCCTGAGGATAGATTTCGGAGGGCCTCTGGCCTCCTGGCTATCAGAGAGCATCGACCTGACATTTCGGAAGTCTTCCTGAAGCCGGCCGGCCTTCCAGCGAAGCATCGCGACGGGTCTGACCTTCGTGTCGATGTGCAGATGCGGGTCGTCAAGAGCGAGAAGCAGATTACTGTCGCCGAAGAGACCGTAATCGAGGGAAGTGACGAAGATGATCACGCCAAGCAAGACGATACCTTCAACGTTGCTCAGTCGGAATTGGTGTATGCTCTTTGGATTACGTATTCTCGTCACCTCCACGCTGAGCAGCCCGCCTTCAACCTTGGTTCATTCGCGGCCGAGCCGGCCATTTCCTCGCCGCTTCACCAACCTTCCCCTGGCCAAACACCACCTGCCCACACTCCTGCTGAGATCCCATCGGACGAGGAAATCAGTGCCAGGAAGGAAGAGCCGTCACGCTCGTCACCGGTGTCTTCGCTACAGCAGTTCAAGGATGTTGCTTTGAGTGCTGCAGCCAAGATCACCGGCCAGATTATGTCCTCTCCTACCACAAAGACTGCCGACAAGCCTTCACCACCCAAGGTCGCAGAAACATCGCAGAAGAAGACCATTGAGGACTACGCTATCCTGGAAGATATGGGGCAAGGCGCGTATGGCCAAGTCAAGCTCGCTCGGCACAAGACGACAGGGAGGAAGGTTGTTCTCAAGTACGTCACAAAGCGACGTATCCTGGTCGACACATGGACCAGGGACAGGAAGCTGGGCACGGTGCCCTTGGAGATTCATGTGCTGGACTACCTGCGCAAGCCCGAGTTTCGACATCCCAACATTGTCGAGATGGAAGGCTTCTTTGAGGATAGCATCAACTACTACATTGAGATGGCGCCTCACGGTCTTCCAGGCATGGACCTGTTCGATTATATCGAGCTGAGAACCAACATGGACGAACCGGAATGCCGAAGCATCTTCAACCAGGTCGCCCAGGCCATCTCGTTCCTCCACACTATAGGTTTGGTGGTTCATCGGGATATCAAGGATGAGAATGTCATTCTTGATGGCGAAGGGAATATTAAGTTGATTGATTTTGGAAGTGCAGCGTATATCAAGAGCGGGCCCTTTGATGTCTTTGTGGGCACAATTGGTAAGTGATTTTGATGATATGGTTTTCCTGGACTTCGAGAAGCAACCCAACGACTAACTTGTGACTTCAAATAGATTACGCCGCCCCAGAAGTCTTGGCTGGAAAGCCGTATGGTGGTAAAGAGCAAGACGTATGGGCTCTAGGTATCCTTCTCTACACCATCATCTACAAGGAGAACCCCTTCTACAGCATCGACGAGATCATGGACCGTGACCTGCGGATCCCCTTCATCATGAGCGAAGAGAGCATCGACCTCATCCGGTGTATGCTTGACCGCGATGTGAGCCAGCGCTACGACATCACCAAGGTTATTGAACACCCCTGGCTTACTGCCAGCGACCAAGAATGATCACAAGCATAATTCAAATCAAACTTGTTAAATTTTTTTTCACACACAACGTATACCCATTTCCGACTTATTTAAGACCATGCGCAAGAGTAGCAGTAGACAAATGAAAGAAGAAACGATTAAAGACCGGGAAAGACGAGACTAAGTTACGAGAGAGTAGACGGGGCTTCATGGGATTATTTGGCTGTTTCGCCCCTTTTTTTAATATTTCTTATTTTCCTTGCCAATCTTTCACACTGATTTCATTGCCAATCAGGCAAGATGATTTTTTCTATCTCATACTTATATTTTCTTTACAACCATCACGAGCGGCGCATCAAAGCGTAGGAAACAGGTCAATCGGTCAAACGAGAGGGCGTGTCGGGGGGGTGATTTCAACGAGAGAACAGATGAACGAGGATAGGACAGAAATATAAAAAAAGATACCTCTTGATACATATGACCCTTCCCCCCTCACTTCCAGTGATACTCATCTTCGAAGGGGTTACCTGCACACACACACACACATATATATATATGTTTGGATCATCAAACCTTGTGAAAGCAAAGCACTGTATGCATAAGCACCTATATATACATTTGCAAATTTAAATTGTCCATCAGAAGCCGGATCACTGTCGCCTCTATTCAAGAACATACAGGAAACACGGCACTTTGAACGAAAGATGCACTCCTCAAAGTAAAGATCTCACATTATATTTCAGGAACCGATATATGTCTTACATTAATGGTAGTTGAGCTCAGGGTTCGCCTTGAAATTACACCGGCACCGACACTCGGGCACGGGACACTCGACGTGCCTCGCGAACCACTGCCTCGCGTGATCCAGGTGCTGGACGTGATCGCATCGCAGGCAGAAGGTAGGGAACCGCCCCGCCAGCTTGGTCTCCTCCTTCTCCTCCGGCCTATCCGAGCGAGGCACGCCGACGACCTCGAGGCAGACGACGCACCGGGGCAGGTGCCGCCCACAGTTGGGGCAGCTGATGCCCGCGTTGACGCTGGTGGCCAGGAGGGTGTTGCGGCCCTCGCCGGTGGACGGCGGCGGCGGCGGACCCGCGTGGTGCGAGGCCAGGGAGGTCCGGGCATCGCAGTAGACGCACCGCAGGGCGATCTGGCGGCTGGGGGGCTTGAGGGTGGGGATGCCGTCTCGCTTGGAGCGCTTGGTGGACTCGACCTCGAACTTGGTCCGCTGGAAGAAGAACTTGTGGCGCTGGAGGTGCGAGCGGTACGCGTTTCGCCAGGCCCGGCAGCGGATGTCGTCGATGTACCGAGGGTAGCAGATGGAGAGAATGAGAATGGCAGTTTGCACATCGTGGAACTTCTCAACGTAGCGCGCAAAGATGTCCACCAAGGTATCAGAGATGCCTGTGAGTACGATGCCTTCAATATCACCGTCCCGTACAGCCCTCTGAACCTGTTCCTCCAGCCATGCCGTGAGTTGATCATCGTTGAAGTTGCGGACTGCAACGAAAGCGCGGTCCGCCAGAGGAAGCGAATGGTGGTTGGCGACGGCAGCCCAGTTCCCTGTCGCAATAAGCGACGACATGGCTTGCAGATACGGGTCGGTCCTCGACGCCACGGCTTGATCAAAGTCTAACTGTTCTTTCGCAGGCTGCTTTCCTCCACGCCCCATCAACTGAAGGGCCAGTGAGACGAATAACAACTCTGGGTGGGCAACACTCGCCTTTTTGAGAATCTCAACAGCCTGCTTGATATCGCCGCGAAAGAGCGCGCGAGCTGCAGCCATTGTATGTCTCGAGACTGGGTATTCGGAGTCTACTTCAGCACTTGGGTCATGCCTTTGCGCATCTCCCCATCCGCACATGAGCAGACATAGCTGGCGATGATGAGGCTTTTTGGTATTGACACCCTCAAATTTCGGAAGATAATTCTTCTTGCAAAAAGCGCCAATCAACCGTTCCCACTGAGAAGCATCAGGGGCAGTTGATCCTGGGGTTAGTCGCGTTGATGGATTTTCACCTGTGAACATTAACATCCGTTTTCCAATACCCAAGTCGGCCGTAGGACATACCTAAGTAGTTGGTCCAGATAGAGTATATCCCCAGATAACTCAAATCGAGGTTTGATAGAATCATGCCGCCTTCATCAGCTGCATGCTCAGCGTCTGCGAGAGCCAATGTTAGTAAATGTTCTCCAATCATATTCTTCGTATAGCGAGTGATGTTGACGTACCTGCAATCCAGTTCCAGGCGAAACCCGTCCAAGGGTCATCTGACACTACTGATCGGTTCAGTTCTGCATCAAATAGATATTTCTCTCTGGCGCGTAGCAACATGGCATGATCTACGACGCTCTGCGCCTCTCTTGAAAGACCCTGTGCGCCTTTGAGAGTAGAGAGCAGCGCTTCATGGATCTCACGGCAAGATCCATAGCCGTTGGAGGCGAGTGGAATATCTTCTGCGCCATCTTTTAGAAGCTTCAAATTGCCCAACTGAGTTGAGACCGCGTCCGCATCGTCCGATTTTTCCACCTGCTCTCGTACAAAATTACGCAGGGCACGAAGCTTTCCAGCCACAGTAGAGGATTCATAGAAGGAATCTGGTAGCGAAGCGCTGAGGGGATTGGCTAATTCTACCGTTGGCAGCGTCGTGAGGTTTGGACGTGATATCACCCTCGGGTCAGATTCTGAATCGGGGTTTTGAGGTCCAAAGACGGGCACTTCAGAGAGTGCAATGTCAGTCGTGAGAGATGCAAGCATATCTGGGGCATGTGCTGGCTCAAATTGCATTAGATCGAGATACGGCGTCCCCTCTGAGCAGCATAAGAGTTAGCCGGAGAAGCAATGAAATATCAAAAGAGCGGGCGGTTGATTTATTCTCATACCTTCCAACCCTCTATGAGGGGATTGCCAGGGGATCAGTTTGAATAGATGGTCTGCAGAGCTTGATGGCTTCTCCAGAATTTCAAAACTGCCATTCGCCCTCAATACGAGGAGCCTTGGTCGGAAAGCGGGCGACGGCAATGTAACCCAATCAAATGACACAATACGGCTATTCCTCCTTGAGACTTCTCTATAAGACAGATCCATCTCATGCGATTTCCAAACACTGAGAAGCTCTGGGCCATCTGAAGGTGCTGTACCTGGAGGACCAGTTTCCCTATCCGTCTCCAAGACGCGGAGTTGGCCGGTTCGTGACAAAACAGCGAGGAGACCACGGCGATCACGACAATAGCGTAGTGAGCGAATCAGGGAATGCTTTCCTTCTGTGTCGGAATCGCTTTCTATTACCTTGTCTAGTCGCAAGGCCCCGCCCCAGGCAAGCTCGTCCTCATCGACCGCCTTCGTGTACGCTGGAGAGGCGACGGGACGGGAGGTGGCGCGTCTATCCCAGATCATAACACCTGGTTGATCTAGTGCCGACGACGCAAAGTAGTTTTGATCCGCATAGTCAATAGCAAGATTGTTATTGCACCTGGTTTGGAACAGAAGAATGCTATTGGGATCTGAAAGAATCGTCCCCGTTAATATAAAAACCGAGTACGGCACGCAGACTGCAAGATGGAGTGCGCTAATAGGAGCATGTCAACATTACCTCGAAGATCGTGTATGCGGAGACCTTGAGCCTTGATGCCTGCCACTAAAGTCTGGGGGCTGTCTTCAAAGAACTTGATGCTGGAAATCGAAACACTAGGCTCCAGTCGATGTTTGGGTTCTGTGATCCCCCCAATATCCTGCAAGAGGTCCTTCTTCTGGGTTTTGCCAAAGGTTGATAGACGATTAACATCCCAAACATGCAGACTCTGGTCCATGCGAACACGGTCCAAGCCAACAGCCAGGAGGCCAGTGGTGTTGAAAGCAACAGCCTGACATGTCCTGGTCATCTTGAGACCCAACTCGGCAAACGCATTGGAGTCGTCGTCAATCCGAAGCAGATTCACCATTCCCGTGTTTGTTCCAACCGCCAGCAAACCCGTATTTGTGGGAGACCAATCGTAGGTGGTGAGAGGGGGGAAGTCATCATGGCGACTTGTCTTGTTGTACTCGAAACGCCCTTTGCGCGCGTGCCCGGTAGGCTCATACACCTGGACGACTCGGTGCTGCAAGTTTATGTGAACAAAACTGTCGACGGACGAGTTGGCTGACCACTTGACCAGACCTGGCTCCGGGCGGTCCATGGCGGCAAGATGGAGTGATTATGTATACGGGTTTATTGATCAGCAATTGGCCCAGACACAATGGCCTGTAAACACGCGACGGCGCCGCCTCCAGAATAAGTGCACGAGTGTTGCGGATGAGAGAGACCAAGTAACTCTGCCCAGAAGCGATATCTACTGGTTCATGTGACACGATTGATGTCCATTGGGTGTCACCATATAAGTCGCATGGCTCACTGCGCTGAGAGCAGATGTAGAAGGTCCAGTCACAGAACAGGCACGCAGCAACGAGGGCCTTCTGCTGGTGGGCAATTGAAGATCTTGAGCCTTGGCGCAGTGGCTAGTTCTCATCTGACTACCTTTGGGGGAGTAGCCGAACCGCCGATACTCATGACGCTCTTCATGAGGTGGTTCTAGCTAGCTTCATGAGCTTGGACGGATCTTGGGGCGAGTGAGGGTCGATGCGACGCTAACCTAATACAGGCTAAAAGCTTTACATTTACACGCTCAACCGGGTACAAAAAGTCTTCGTACCCTCTACTTGCTATATGCAGCAGGCTAGCGGCGGCAGGTACAAGAGACTGGCGTATCGCTGCGATAAGCAATTACACCCCAGAAAAAAAGTTGCGAGCGACTCTGGGCGAATTTCCATATTGTCCAACACCACGAACACCGTCACGATGGGCACCAAACGACCCCACGAAGAGCTGGACGACGAGAATGCACAGATCGGTTCGCATTCTGGTGGGCGATCGGGCCCATCGGTCAAGAAGCAGCGACCGAACGGCAAATCAAAACACAGGGCAAAAGAGGGAAGCATCGAATACGCAAAGAAACGGGCCCGGACAATCGAGCGCCTATTCCAGAAGAATCACGACCTTCCAGCCAATGTCAAAAATGAACTCGAGAGAGAGCTGGAATCTCATAAGGCGACAGTGGAGGACAAGACGTTCCAAAAGAAACGGAGTGCAATGATCTCAAAATATCACATGGTTCGATTTTTCGGTAGGGACATATCTACTGAGCCCAACCACCTATGGACCAACTAACCTCTTTTTTCTTTCGGTGTCTAGAACGGAAAAAGGCAATACGATTAGCGAAGCAGGTCCGGAAAAGGATTGACAAGTGCGAGGACAAGGATGAACTAGAGAAGCTACGGCACGAGCTACACATTGCTGAGGTTGATGAGGCATACGCGGTCAACCACCCTCACGCCGAAGTCTACATTAGTCTGTATGCAAATCCCAACAAATCCGGCAAAGATGATGCAGATGATGCCGAAGAGGGGGATGAGGGCGGGGTCAACTCGGCAAGCTCCTTGCTGCATACCGAACGGCCTCCCATGTGGAAAGCTGTCGAGGCAGCCTTGGAAGAAGGTCCTGATGCGCTGAGGAGATTGAGGGAGAGGAGGTCTGGCGATGACACTCAAAAGCAAAAGAAGCCTGCTCCACGACCTAATCGCGGCGCGGCGGCCAAGGATAAAACCAAGACGCCGACCGAAGCCCCAGGAAAGCAGCCAGCCAGCCACAAGCCTTCGTCGTCACAAGCGAAGGGTGCCAATCCACCAGCGATGAACAGGCGAGAACGGAGACGGCTCATGCGCGAGCTTGCAACACCCGCCAATGGTGATGAGGATGACGGTGAGGGGTTCTTCGAGGATGCCTAAGATGCAGATGGCGCCATATATACCAAGTAAATATGATAACTTAAAAGAAAGCCCGTCTCTCATTGGAGCGGCCTCGATGCTCGCGGGCGTCCCGAATATACTCATCAGGGATCTTATAGGTCTTATTGTGCTGTGCCCAGTCATGCAATGGTACGCTTTCTAACAGAAAACGGAACCACACATTGACTCGTCTAAGCATGAAGATGTCATTTCTTCAAAGTGCAGTTATTGCAGGTGTATATGTGCTTACCATTTTCATTAGTACCCAACTGGTAGGTAAGCTTTTGGTTCCAATAGGCCTGGCCATCGACAGTTAGAAATCATCAAAACTACATGTTCAAAAGCATTAAATGTCTTATAAGAAATTAGCGATGCTCAGTGATGTATACTTGGTCTTGATCGTAGCATGACAGACAAGACGCTCACAATTTGGTGTGTTGCGATCGGGCTATTTCCTCCGCGCAACTGGCCGGAATGCCTATTTAGAAAAAGTCCTGATTGCAGATTCGGTCCTCAAAAATTGAAAAATGTAGATCGCAGTTTTCCAGTCTAGAAGCTTCGGGAGGGCAGCGTAAAGTTGCATGTTGATATGCGGACGATGCAGGCTGGAGGAACGCCTCGGAGGCCACTCCGGGAGGCGCCCAAGCGCAGCTCAGGAAAAGGCCTTAGCCAATCTTCTCTCCCCTCTCTCTCTCGGTCTACCGCCAAATGGACATCGACCCCTCGGACGGCCAAGTATAAGAATGCTTGGTTCATCCGGACCAGAGCGCATCTTCTTCCCTATCTCTCAGCATCTGACTTTTTGAGTTCATTCAGAATATCCAAAGCCCAGTGGCGTAGCGCCCTCATACAGCCTTCACCCCACAGTTTTCTCATATAAGAAACTCAAAGCCCTTTACTTTACTCACACAGCCATTCCCGCAAAACATTGACAGGCTTTAATCTTATTCCTCCCGCCCTCGACCTGAAATTTTGTCTCTCATCCTCTCATCCTCTCATCCAACCAACTCGTCATCATGGCTCGCGCTCCCGCAGCTCCCTGGGACCAGCTGCGTCGTTGGATCGACCAGCAAGAAGCCTGGGAGAGGAAGAATGGCCAAGCAGCCAAACTGAGCCAAAGGCAGCTGGCAGCCATCAATGAACTCGTCTCCGCAGTCTCCGAGCCGGACATTGGCAACGAGAACTACCTGAGCGAGCTGAACAGTATGTCGCACCACTAAAACCGATCCCCGGAAACAGCCAGTCTTCTCTTTCCTTTAGGGCTGATCTACTGACACCAACCAACAGTCGCGTTACAGGGCAAACAAATGTCGAATAATCTCCACTGGAAAGATGAGGAAGTCGCTCAACCAGGACCAGACGGCACCCCCAACAGTATTTTGTGGCGGTCCGTCTGCTCAGTGCAAGGCTATGGGAAGTTTCCTCGTGCTGGCCACGGCTACTCTCACAACCATAAGCCCTGCTTCCAGAATAAGAAGGTATGTAATGCCGACTAAGATTTGTTCTTCAGTTCAACTGTGCACCGTTTGCTAATACAACGATTCTGTAGAAAGCAAGGCAGTTTGCTGCCAAACATGCTCTTGCAGCTGTACGTGGTACGTCTGCTTCCTCCAGTTACAATGAGAGTAGCGCGGGAGGCCCAAGTCCACCCTTGTCAAGGTCGTCGTCCATGGGCAACCTGTCCGGGGCGGCTTCGCCTGTCCCAGAAGCCCAAGAAATGAGAGCCTCGTTCCACGCGGGGTCGAAGAGGGTCAAGGTTGAAGACGCTGACGACTCTGCTCCTGCGTTTACGTATGGGAACGCGGGCCCGTCATCCTCTCCCTCTTCACGGAGCGAAAAGGACAAAGAAAATGAGAAACGTATTGTTTGGCTGACTGGGCGTCTCAATCTGGAGCATCCGGAGTATAGGATTGAGTGGGATGACTCGACCCAACTCTTCAGTGGGAAGTTGCGCTTGAGGCCTGGCTACAAAGGCGTCGACGTTGGTCCCGTCGAGAACATGCCAAATCAGTTGGCAGCGAAGAAGAAGCTGAACGAGCTTCTACTTGCTTGGCTGGAGAAGGAAAATAAGGAGAGGGAGGAGACCTTTGATTTACTAAAGGGCAATGGGTTTCATTAGCAAGTTGAGAGTTGGTCACTGGTTGCAGCCGATCTTTTTTGTATTTTCTTTCCTGCGATCCGATTATTATAAGTTTAACGACCGTCACGTACTCCTTTCTTCACTGCCTGTATCAGCCAGATGGGATAGCTTTTTGCAAGTCCTATTTCATATCTTTCGTTCCACAATATCTCCAAGTGATCCCAGCTTAATATCATCACCACTATGCGTTTCTACTCCCCCCTCTACCTCCCCTCCCACCCCTTCCACCGCCCGGTCTCTTCCCGTGAGGAACTCTCACCTTCAGTCCCGCAGGCAGATCCGCCACCCACGCGCCATCCTCCCAGAGCACTCCAACATCCTCCGTCCGCGAAGTAACCTTCTTGAAGAACCTCGAGCTCACCAGCCCGCTCTCATCCCCCTCCGTCAAGATCACCCCGTTCTCGCTCCTCCACCACCTCAACCCGCCCTCCCTCATGCTCCTCTCCAGGTCAATCTCGACCATCAGCTCCGCGTCCCTCCTCATCCCGCTCACCACCCCGTCCTCCGGCGTCCCCTCCGAGCAGTGCACGTGGTTCCGCCCCATCACCTTCAGCCCGCCGGCCCCCACGATGGCCGGCCAGAACGCAAAGTACGTCCCGTGCACTACCTTTGCAGGGAGGTTCCCCTCTGCCTCCCCCTCTCCTCCTCCCGCGGTGATGGGGACCAGCAGGCCCGACGACTCGACCTTGATCGAGTGGCCCTGGTTCGCCCGGATGAGGTAATCTGAGGGCGCCTTGCTGTCCGCGCTCAGCTCCGGGTTCGTCGCCGGGTTCGGCTTGAGCGCGAACCGCTGCTTCTCGTTGTTCGACACGGCCGACTGGATGTCCTCGAACGAGACTTGCAGGCTGCGGAGGGGTCCCCAGGCGAGCTGTCATAGCAGTTAGCACAGGTATCAAATACAAGAAAAACGGACAGAGTTTTTTCGCCCGCCTCCCACTCGATGGAAATGAAAACCCTTCTGCTGAATTCATAGAAACAAATATCTAATGGCACAGGGCAAGCTCACCACCCGATCAAGAGGAGCATACCCCTCCCCGTCCAGCGTGATGCCAGCATTCTCCGCCTGGTGCCTGAGCAGCCTCGAGAGCGCCTTGGAGATCTGGACCTCCCGACTCATCCCGCCCCCGCCTCCGCCTCGACCTCGACGGCCCCCGCCGCCCCTTCTGCCGCCTGATCTGTTGTGAGCTCTCTCCTCTAGGTCATGGTGTGCGTCGTTGTCGGCCATGTTTCACTACTGTAGAAGCAGTTTGCTGGCTGAATAAGATTTCCAGTCCGATGTGTGAGATGTGGGAAGACCGCCAGAGAGAGAGAAGGTTTCAGGCGCAGAAGAGATGCGGGAATTCCAGAAATACAGGTTCGGGAAGATTGGAATCTTCGTTCCGTGGTGACCCAGTCTTGCTTTATACGTTGGGCGTCGAAAGAAGGCTTGATGTGTGGCTCAAGTTTGGTGGGTGCCACAAGCGGCGTGAGTCGGCGTGAGTCAGCATGAGCCACTCAAATGCCAGTTTTTGGAGCTGGAAGACTATTTCACGATAGCCAAGCAAATGAAATGAAGAATAAATCCGATTATTTTGTAGTCCAAATTAAATAAATACATTAGTCTTCCTAACCAGCTATCAATGAGTACATATACAAGAGCCAATGTTGTTGCCCAACTAGCTCGCTCACATTGCGCTCCACGGTTTTAGGATAATATATGACTAGAGCTGCATATGCTGTGTGCGCCAACTGAACGCCTTCGCCTATCTACAGTGGTAGAACGAAGCAAACGCCTTTTCATGTCCATACCGGTTTGAGCAAAAGCCATGGTCGCTCTCATGAAGAAAAAACGACGAGGAAATGGGTACTAAAGCCAGACAAAAATAAAATCAACGCCGGTATTACGAGAAAACAAAACATGTTTGTACAGTCATGACGTTTTCCAGGCTCTTCATCTTTCGTTATTCGGGGCTTCATCGATAGTTCCCGGCTGCTGTAGTCGTTGTGATATTAGGTATCGTGCTGTCACGATTCTGTCTTCTTGGGCCAAGGCTGACTCCACTGGTAAGAATTGTATTTGCCCCCAGCGAGTAGCGTTTCTGGCTCCTCTCGGTCCTCTCGGCTCCAACGGAATCCCTTCTCTCATGGGTCGATCTTTCTACGTATTTGCGCGTGGGGAGCGTTGTCGTAGTTGGAGCTGCTGGTGTAGCCAGCCGGCTGATGCCTGTAGTTCCAGACATAAATCGGCGCCGCGGTAGAGCAGAGGTGTGTGAGGCATCTTGTGGTGAGAGCTGGCTTTGTGGGTTGAAATCTCTGGTCGGGAGCCTAGATGAGGTTGCGACCTCTGTGTACTCTCGGCCAAGGCCTCTTGAGGAATTCACCTCAGTGTAAGCTCGAGACGGCGTGGTAAATCTCGCTTCATCATCACCTTCTCCCGCTGTACCGCGGCGAGTTCGATATAAAAGAGATGTCTGACGGCCCTCTGGCTGACGGCTCTCTTCAGGCTCCTCAGTCGCGCCACGCCTACTTCTCAACAGGAGAGAAGATCTTCTCCCGGTTACTTCTTCCGGTTCCTCGGTAACGGCACGGCGCGACCTGGCCACAAGAAGAGACGAGCGTCGGTTTGCATTTGCGTCCTGCGGCGTGGGAGGGCCAGAGCCAGTAGCCCGAGGGCTAGGCAAAGTATTCGCATTCAGTAATGTATTGCGCCTCTCCTCAAATTTGGACAACGCACGGCTAGGGCTTGTCACAGTGCTTGATGGCTTTGACGCAGAGCCCTCAGCTGCCATGCTGGGACGCTTCTGGGACGACAAGGACGTCATCGTGTTAAAACTCTTATTAATGGTTGGGGTTCTTGGACCTTCCTCCTGAGCAATTTGAGGAGCTTGTTGGACTTGGGGTTTGCTGAGAGATGATTTTTGCGAATGTGACACCTGTGGTGGGCGGGAATGAGCTACGTCTTCCCCAAGTGCAACGCATAGTTCTGTCAGGCTTCGACACACACTATCTGCCTTGCGACGAAGTTGGCGGTCTGTAATGTTGCCTCCCGATCCGATGCCACTAGCTCCGCTTGAGATGGGCCCCGGCTGTCCAGAGGTTCCCATCATCGAAGACAAGGACATGGCTTCGGTTGCAGCCGTTTCGAGGGCTCGGAAAATTTCCGGATTCAAAAACGGCTTTGACTTCGCCAATGCAGAGTGAAGAACAGGAAACGACTCATGTTGAGCAGTTCCTACCGCGCTCGCACCGTCGTTAGCTTGCGACGCAACAACGACCCGTTTGGGCGATGAGGATACTGTTGTGACGGTTGTGGTCGCAGTTGGAGGACGTTCGTCAGTAAGCCTAGAAACCGCTGCTCCTGATGTGGGTGGAAGTTTGCCGGTCAGTTCTAAGCGACGCATTCGGGATTTAAGATCGTCTAGTTCGTCCCAAACTGTTGACGGGGCTGTGGTGGACGCGGTTGACTCAGTACCCTCTACCGCCTGTGCAGGCTCTTCCTTGCGATTGGCAACGAGATCGAAGGAGCGAACCAGAGGAGAGGAATGGTATGTCTTCCCATGCACCTGGACAGTACTCCCAGATGACCGGTATGTTGTGGATCGTGTGGGAGGCGTGGTGTTTTGATCCGTAACGGATGATCGCCGGCGTGTGTGGATAGGATTGTCCGAGAGAGAATCAGGGAGAGTGGTTGATCGAGGGGTAAGCGGGGAAGGTCGCAGAGCGCTGCCGCTGTGTCTTGAACGGTGGTGTGAGTCGTCGAGCGGGTGGGCAGACATTGCCTTGTCCCGACTCATGGACCTCTGGGTTAGGTTTCGAGCAATCTCAGTGACTGCATCATCCAGAGGGTGAGCAGACATTGCCTTGTCCCGACTCATGGACCTCTGGGTTAGGGTTCGAGCAAAATCACTGACTGCATCATCCATAGCCGCCGGGTGGGCAGACATTGCCTTATCCCGGCTCATGGACCTCTGAGTTAGGGTTCGAGCAATTTCACTGACTGCATCATCCATGCGCCGCGAGGACGACTGTTCCTGGTCCGACAACCGTCGGGCAATGCGTGGCGGCGAGTCGGGTTGGTATGCGGCCACTGTGGTAGAGAGAGGACGCCTGTGCGAGCGGAACACTCGTGACTGTTGTTGCAGCGTTAGCAAGTCCATATCAAATGGCGAGCCCAACATCTTGAGACCGGTTTGCCACACAAGATCGCCTGTGTCAAGGTGGCCCGAAGGTAAAAAAACAACGGCGGGTGAAGTTATATAGGGCCAATGAAGTAGACAAAGAAGTAACCATGCAAGATCGGACGAGACTTCCGCATTGATATGCGCATGCAGGCAGGCAAAAATCGGCAGTGTCCTCGTATAATCAGGTCGTTCAAAGTGTACTTGCAGGAACTTGCAGGTTTCTTCCAGGCACGTGGGAAGTTCAGGCCAGATGTAGATGGCCGAGACAAGGAAGCGGGGGAGGCGAGGTGAGGGGGATTTTAGAGTTTGAGACTTACCGCTGGGCTTTGTATGTCTTCCGTCACGCGTCGATTCGAGGATCTCCGCATCGACTCCTCGCGAGCAATTTTAAGGAAAACATCCCCACCGTCATCTGCGTCAGAGGTATCATGCTTGGCAGACATAGGCGGCGTTATCTCTGCCCTGTCTTGAGGTTGGGCTGATCGACCTTCTAGCGCTCGAAGAGTGTAATCGTGGTTGGATTCATTCGACTCGTCACCTGACTCATACAACTGGCCTTTGTAGTCTTTGTAGTCTTTATAGTTCATGTCGAGAGTCAAGCTCTTGCGAGAGCCAGATGAGCGAAAAGCTCGAATAGGGGGGACACGCACAGGCGGCGCGTTGCCTGGCTGTTGCGCGGTCGCGTTAATCGGTGGCTTGTACGACACTGGCGGGTGGTGTGAAGAAACGCGGCGCTCCTCTGGTTGGCTCGTTTGTTGAGATAGGGTTTTCGGGAGGAGTAATTCTCGCTGACCCGAGGGCAGTTGCTTTGGTGACAGGGCCTCGTCTGTTAGGAAACCTGGCGAGATTTCAGCATACTGCGCGTCCTGGCTGTCGTGCGTCTGAGGACTGTAAGGAATTGCAGCGCCGAATGAACTTCGGCTCGAGGATTTGCGACGGCTCAGGTAGGATGAGACATAAGCTGGCGATGGCTGAGGTCTGCCGTCTCGGGAAGGTGATAGTGGCTGCGAGTCGCTGTATGGAGATGTTATTTCGCCGTAGCGGGAGGGCGGTGACACTGGCTCGAATCGTCGGGATGATGATGATGGATCTGATGGCCGGCGCTGGAGGCGAGCGCTTTGCAGGTCTTGACGCTGCTGTGACCTGGTTGCAGCGACTTGATTGCCGTTTGGTTGGGTCTCGTTGGTGTTGACAGGGACGAGGGTCGCTGCTTGGTGGAAGTGGGACGCTTCTAGGCTAGGCGACATCGAGAGTGCCCGGCGCTGTGAGACAGATGTTACCCGGTCCAGGTCGGGAGGATCGAGCGGGCAGCCGTTTTCATTTCTTTCCGGTGGTGTCTTGCCTTGTTTGCTGCCGTCAGACCAGCGGTTTTTGGGGTCCAAGACCTCACTGATGCTGGCGGTTGGAATGTTGGCGTAGTTGGTGACGGTAGCGCCTGTGTTGCTGCTGGCGGCGGTGCTGGTGCCGGCGCTGAGGGCGATGCTTTCGGCGGCGAGGCCCGCTGTGGTGAAACCTGTGGCCATGTTCGGTTCTGTTTCTGTCCAGGCTTGCATCCCAGCACCTCCATCAACCTGTGGGATTGGGAACTTGCGTGCGCCTGTGCCGTCCACCTCAGTCAGTTCCTCTCTCGTGTGTGGTGTCTGAAACCAAAATGGTTTATAAAGTGTCCCAGGTCCGGCTATAAAATCCAGGTGGGTTTTCCTCGCGGCAAAGGGCTGATGCGGTTATTAGGCAAAAGGCCAGGCCAAGCATTCGGTACCGGTGAAACCCTATAGTGAAAATATAAAAAATCGATCGATGCCCAATTGATGGAGTGACTGTGCTGGCGTAGTTCCTGCTGACCTGCCCGTATGCATGAACGGGGCAAGCACCCGGACACGTCCAAGTGATCGAAAAGAGGGGATCAGCCAATTGGCACACAGGCCGTGTAAGTCTGACCCAAAACGAGCGTGAAGGAAGCAAATCAACGGGCTAAAGAGCGTGGAAGCAAGGGAGGGGAGAAAGGGAGAGAGGGGAAGAGTGAGAGTGGGAATGAGAGCGAGCGAGAGGGCAGAGGAAAGAAAGAGTGACGGTTGAATGCCTCCTCGACCGTCGCAGCACTTAAGGGCTCAGGTCAGGGCCAATCCTCCCGTCGTCTCTGGCATCCAATCCAGACTCCAGGGGCAGGCGTACATTGGCTAAGGGAGAGCGACCCAGTTGTTGCACGGGATGGGATACAGGGGAGGCATGCACGTTACGGCGACTTTATACAACAGGAACGCATGCTGTGGCCACTGGCCCATGGACGCATGCATCAGATCGACGGCTGTTATTTGGTGATTGCATCCCGACAAGCGCCCCCAGCCATTTGTTTTACGCTCAAGGAAGGACAGACATGACATGGCGGCCCACCCGCGCACTAACTTATAAATCCGTTAGCTACATGATATCAAACGGCGCTGGCTCGGCCCCCCCAGGCTTGCGCGCATGGGAGGGGAGGAATGAGTCGTGGGTAGGGTGCTAACAACAGCCGAACAATGGGGGCGCTTCCCAAACGAGCTCTATCTGGAGGGGAACTGAGTGCTAGTCGAGTCGCCAGATGGAGACTTTCGTGCTGCATTCCTCCCGGTCGCTGACCTGGCCCCCTGCAGGATATGATTGCAAAGGGTGGCCCCATCGACGCACCCAGTCCGGAGAATGGGATCATTGCTGGGCCAAACTGCTCCTGGACGCTCCCGCGATTGTGTTTGGCTGTCCTCCGTCTTGGCGTTCATACATGTCGATGCACAGAGCAGAGCCAGGGAGATATGCAGCACATTCGACTGTGGGAATGAACTGGCAGTTGGCACTAGGAGGGTTTAGCCAGCAGGTATCCACCTCTGCATGCGCTTGTCTCCAGCGACCCGTTTCCCTGAACGTACTACCGTGTGCCGGTCACGTCAAGCAAATCCCGCTTCCTGGGTTCAGACTGCATGCATCCCTTACCACCTACCCTAGAACGACATGTTTGACCAAGGTGATGGTAAGTTTTGATAATGACGCCAAACAACAAATATCCTGCATTGTGTGTCTTTTAAAACCGAGAACCATTATGCTTTTTTCTTTCAACAGGTATATTAGCCATGAGGCGTGGACAATTCCCAGAGCCCCAACTCGACACCATTCGCCTAATTGATGTTTGATGATTGTTTACTTGCTCTATTGAACAACCTTAATAATTATATGGACTGAAGTGAAAGTACATCACCAAGAGCAAGAATATAGTTTACCAAGATTCAGGCTCTAGATCAACAAATGCCATTTTGATACCATGGCTTAAAGAGAGAGAAAAAAAGGCTCATATCAGAGTCGTATGAAATTTTTGCCAAAAACTCTAGATTTGGCATGTTCGCCCAACTCTTCATGAAAAAGGGCAACTTAGAACTCACCCACCACATATTTTCGCTTTCTGGCCCTCGAGGCCTTGATACAGAATGATTACAGCCTGTTTAATGCTGCTCAAGTGTGGCGGGAATGGCAGAATACTATCGAACCTCATATCTTTGCCCGGAACAAGTTGACACCATCACGCCTCCAAGACATTGACCAATGAGCCATTGAAATCGGCACCTCGTGGGCTATTTCCACCTTTGCATAGAGATGAAGGAATACGACTGCTCGAAGTGCAAGAACAATAATATTCCACGCGTAGGTAATGAGTAGGGTGGATAATCACCTCATTGCCACAGTGTTCCATGACCTGTTATTTGCTGTTAATGCAGGGGAGGCAGAGTCCGATATGTTTATCGATATTGGCATCTATTCGCCCAGCAACTCAGAGCACTATTGGGTCAAATATCTAACATTTGAGACCGACATCACGACTGAAAAACCGAACCATTAGCTGTAGGAGAAGGCAGCAATACTGCGCAAGGTTGATGATACGCGCCATGGATGGAACGCTGCCAGCCAAGGATTTGTTCCAAATAAGTTAGCCATTGGGAAGGTTTACGATGAGACCATGGCCGATGCACCACATGATACAGATGTAGAAGAATGTGACTGCTGGAAGCAGCTGCCGACAACACCTGCAGTCATAGTCGTCAATGCTTCTTCGTTAGTAAACTCGGTGACGATGAAAACCAGCTGCACTCGAGTAACTGTTTAAGTGATCTACCGGGTTCAAAGAGTTCTTCTTTGAACCTTGGAGAGAATGGGAATTTGCTATCTAGTGCTCCACAGATATGTGGTAGTTTTTACCTCCTTCTTGTTCGATTTTTCGTTAGCTATTTACAACCGCCTGCTGCTTTTATCAATCGGTGGCGATGATTTGCTAACTGAGATACATTACCATTCATTTTACGAGCCACTTGCATCTCAAGAGTTGGAGAGGCTTGTGGTATTTTAAAACTTCAATCAAGACTATCCATCATATTATCGCCATGCTGAAGTGGTTCGAACACGGACTGCTGCCATGAGTCAAGGGTAGACATCGCTAGAGTCAAGCTCGAATCCCTCTCAGCATCCTTCATAGTATATACCAATGACCTTTTTATTGTATCCCACAGTGACCGGAATTGGCACAACCTAGCTTCGCTTAGCCTTACTTCTCATTTGTTTCTGCCGGGCGCAATCCTAGCTGAGGCAAATAGTATGTTTAAGCTGGCCGTAGTAGTAGCGGTGAGGATGCTGAGAATTGAAACAATCGAGCTTTGTAAAGAAGAAAGGGGTTGGAGGCAGCTTCACAGTACCGGAGAGGTGTTGGCGTGACTCGGAGAGTGACATGGGACCTCTTCCTCGAGCCTGATGTGATAAAGGCACGTGAAGCCGTTGCGCTCAAGCACCATTTTCGAGGCTTATTCGCTATTTACAAAAGTATTCTGGGCTCTGGTGGAATTGTTACGTCTCCCGCTGATGCAATCAAGTATTTGAAGCTTATAAACCTGGCGGTGATTCGACCTACTTCATCGCACATTATTATACTAGCGCATAGAATATAGGTAGGCTAGCACATGCCACTATGGAATATTTGTCATATTTACTATGGGTATCATGCTGTTATTATGATGGTTCAATTCTCTTTCTCTACGGTAGAAATGTAAGCGAGTGCTCATCGGGAGGGCGATCCGTCAGAACGAACTAGTCCTCTTCTTCCTCTTCTCCCATGGGGGTCTCTATCGAACTGAAAGGAAGCTTAGGTTCCGTGAAAATGTTGAAGACATGTTTCACCCGGCTCTTGCGGGAGGAAACTTCTTGGTACATTTGTTACAGGTTCGTCTGGCGGGATCAGGTGATGGTCCTGGGTTACTCGTTCGATATCATTCGTCCGATGGGGCTGCGGAGTTGAACCAGTTCGATGGATCACCGGGGTTATGTGACTGAAATATGACCCTATATGGCTGCTTTATGACTATTATTGTGTCTGTTATTGTGATTTCGGTTTTGGTTGTGATTGTGATTGTGATGGTGGTGGCATTGGTTCTCCAAAAAGAGAAAAGCAAACGAAGAGAAGAGGAATTCTTGTGACCACTGATAAAGCTCGAGGTTCAATAAAGGTATGTTATTGAAGTTTTAGTATAATAAATGTGCTTGAAAAAGCTACTTCAGATGGCTTGGAAGGGGAAGAGAGATAAGTTCTTGATCTACCTACATGGTGAATGCAATGTAAGATTGCCCCTTTTCTGACAATTCTGTTGAGATTGTTCATGACATACACGCGATACAATTTTAGACCAGATAGGCTCCCCATTGATCGAAATGCTGCAAAAATGGGAAGCTATTATGGCATTTGCAAAGTCAAGATCATCAGGCAAAGCTGGACCCAGAGGTTCTGCCGAAGGCAGAGCTTACAAAGTCGCAAGCCACGGACTCTATATCTTTCAAGTCAATTTTGGACCAAGAGCTACCTTGAAGCCGAGTTAGAAATGTTCTGGGGTTAAGCTTCCAACTTTTCATCTCGAATACTGACTGTCTGGCGACTGGCCAGAAAGGCCTGGCTGTGTTAGGCGATTGGCTGAGACGAAAAGAATGTATGAAAGGTACCCAGAACGATGGGCCGATGGTCTTAAGTACTGGGAGGAAAAGTATATAGAAAAACAGCCTTTTGTCCAAGAACCTCCAGTGGAAGGTTGACGTTGTTCGTGATAGGTGGGTTAGGGCATCACTTAGAAGAGCATGGAAGACATTACGAAACGACGACCCAAGGCATGTAGATTATGAGCTTGGATCATTGAATTAGCCTCATGATCAAGCTTATGTATTGTTTGGTAAATGTACTTAGATATGATGGTTCTTCGAATAGTGTCGAACACAGTCATATTAGACTGGGGTTAAAGGCGGCCGAAACTGGGCTTCAGAGGCATCAGAAACCTAGTTTCTATTCCACCACAAGGCTACAGTGGGACTAGATAGAGAGAAGAAGAATGGTACTTTCTATGTGTCTACACTGCACTGATTATTCTTCAGACTTTTGTTTGTACGCCTGACCTCACGAAAGATGCTCACCTCTAAACAATCTACAGCCTCTTGACAATGGGGGCAGTATCCATAGTTTGCCAGAGGAAAATACAGTAAAGACTTAGTAATTCCATCATTGTTGAATAGCCACACACGATGACTCATGTCAGATATTATCCATGACATGTCTTTTGTCATTCGATACTGACCAGCGGCGTATGCTTACAGCTACAGACTTGTCTTGAAACGTGAGGGTAGTAAATCATTGCGAGAATAGAGGCCTGGACACAATTTTGTTCCTTAGGAACAGACCTGAACTGGTGCTCTCATATTGATTGAACAATCTCTTGCTGGGTGGCATCAGGTTTGCATATTCCGATCTCCAAACCGTGAAACCCGGTGTGCTATCAATCGGTCTGAACCGACCCCAGCACACCGACGGGAGAAAAAGGACGCACGAAATGATCTGTCACCCTGGCAGCCGGTCCACTTGGAGCAATTTTGGCCATGTGATGGGTGCTTGCTGCCTTCATGTCACAGATTGTCTGCGATGCAAGCAGGGATCTGCCTGTGCGCTTATTACCTGGGAGCTTCGCGAAGTGGGTTGAGGTTGCAGTGGTAGGAGATCCTGAAACGAATGCCCGACAGGCTGGGGTTGTGGCCCTGTCCTCCAACCCAAACGGTCCTTCTCGCTTCCCGCACATTTTTTTGTGCACATCGGCACCTATTCGAGATGCGCATCCGAATTGATGGGTAGGAATGCGCGGAGGAGGGTGATGGGGATTGCGATCTCTCCCATCCGGTGTGGTTGAAGAACCGAGGATGGCCACACCCACTCGCTCGTAGTGTCGATTTACTCGAGGCGTTGGATCCACCGCCGTCTGTTGATCATGCCAGGAGGAGGAGCTATCTCGGTTCCCGATGACAGATTGTCAAGCTCCCCTCAGCCACTGGTGCTTGCGTGAAGGCGGCTTCGTCATTGATGTCGTCTCTTCTTCATGCGACCGCCCTGGTTGGTTGCCTGGCTACGCGTCGGTTTGCCCCGTCCCATGTGCCACAGGTGGCATGGCGGGAAGCCTTCGTTTGAGTTTCGTCTGTTGTTGCACATGGCAGACGGCACATGGCAACGCTCAGTCCAACTGGCTAAAAATAATGCCATCCTCTCGTCACCGCCGAAGGTCCGTAGCAATTTAGAGGGCAGGCAGGCCCTGACCGTAGCTCACCTGAAGCCTTCACAGAAGGGGTTATCCCTACTGCCACTGGCACAAGGACAGCACAAGGCGATACCGATCAGTGCCTTCCACGTTTGCGAGGGCAATATGGCCGTAAAGGGCTGGAGAGCCCCCAAACAAGTAAGAAGAACGAACCACGGCCAAAAAAAGGAGAGGGCCAGGCATCAGGGGACCTGTGTTTTGGCTTTAGTTACTCTGGTCACGGAAGAGCTTGGACGTGCGGCACGGTTCAGAGCTAGGGTGACGAGCCTGTCGAAGCTCTAATGAGGGCTTCAGGCTCAGCATCCTTTGGGAACTGGCATTTCCTTCAGCAACCTTATTTCAGACAGCAGAGCTTCGGACCTATGCCCACAATCATCCCTGACATCTCATCGTAGTCGATGCCAATAGCCGGGGGCACTGAGGGAGCCACTGGGATTGGTTTCTTAATTGGTTGTGCCCAAAGAGGCAAGGGCGCCACGCACTGCGAACCTGGTGGTGCTCCCGCCACCATGTGGCGCAAATCATCGGTTCCGACCTGGACCTGGACCCAGGGCCTGGGCCAAAATAAATCGCTGCTATTGTTGGAGATTTAGCCTGCATCTCGGACTTCTCTCCCATGGGCAAAGATGCGCAAGGAACTTCCTTCGAGGGGGATTGCTCCAAGCCAAGGCTTCAGGACAGACTTTTCCGATCCTTAGAAAAAGACAGGGGCCCGGTTTTTGCCATTTCCCATTTTGAAGATGGGATAGAGGATCGGAATTGCCTCCGAAGATCTCTGAATACCCTCTTTCGACGATGTGGCATTTGTCCGCGGCAACGAGCAAAGATTGTCATTGTGTGTGTCTCATTCTGTGCGGGTGCTAAATTGGTTTCCAATAACCCCCCTGCCAACACGAACTGTGCCGCCTAGGAGATCTCAGCCACATCGGAAACGAAATAACCTGTACGAGCGAGTTGGGTGTGGTTGGTGTGGTGGGTGAGGGGACTGCAGCGTCTCTTCTGGAATGGAACATCTGCCCCAGCCCCCGTCCAGATCTCGCTCTGGCTGCTCCCGCGTGACTCGCCATTTGCTGCATTTGCTGGGCCTCCCGTCCCTCCGCTTTACCACAATGACGTGCTGCACGCCTCCTGAAGGGTAACATAGGTGGGTGGCCACCGTGGATGGGAACGATGTACTCCGTACGAATACCAGAGGATCTACAGTATGGCGAACGGACAGTGTAGTACAGTACGGGCCACCATCAGTGGGCATTGTGTCGCATCGTGTATGGTGGCCGCTATTGTTTCTGCCAGGAGGCTAATCAGTACATACTTACGCACATACATACGTACTATCTGTTGGTAGCTGAATACTGGGGAGTTTATCGAGGCGCTGTTCGTCTATCCTATCCTGGCTGAAGTGATGGTTGGCCCGCCCCCCTCTCACCCTCTCACACCTCTGGCACACACCACCCTTTCCCGAGCTGTGTCGTCGAAAGACAGGTTGCCGCAGTCAAAAGGCGCAGCCCGGCCGGCCATCGAAAGCGGAAATTGAGGGGCCGAATCTACAGCAGGATAAAAAAAAGATTTCGATCGATATTATCAAAATTTACTTCCCAGGCCGCCTGCCATTGCCATCCTTGGGCGGGCGGTAAAAGGCAATCATTCATTTTAATTTTACAGTTTGCTGGCCACGATGCCATTTGGAAAAGGGAATAGCAGTGGGCTAGGCCTGGGGGTGATGAACACAGAAATGACGGTTGGTCGGCGGTGCACGGCGCACAGTACGGCGCTTCGGGTAGGTTTATATTTGGGATCTCGAGCCAGAAACGGCGAGACAGGCTGTGATTGGAAGGATGCTGGCGCCAGCAGCCTGCATGGATGTCTGCATGTATCTAAATATAGGACGTGGCCGGCCACTCACAGCGCTGGGAAAAAAAAAGCAGTGGGCTGGGTCCGCCCCAGGTGCCTTAGCACGTCCCAGGAAGCGCTGAGCAGCAGCTGCGTGTCGCTAGGGCGGGGGGCTGGCTTAAGCCTCTCCTACGCAAGGCCAGGGCTGGCGAGTAGCGGCTGCACCCTGACTCTCGCTGGATGTCCATCGTGTGTGTGACTTTCTTGCTCACGCACTCCCTCCTCCCAGCTGGGCAGATGCTCGTCCAGCGTTGCAGAGGAGGCATTCACGTGCTCCAGCGCATCACAGCATGGGATGATTGCTGGCCGCGGGCGAGGCAAACCCGCCAGATGCCCGGTTGAAGGATCGGCGGAGCGAGTGATTGGCCTGGTTTGCCATCGCCAACAGCCAAGCCAGCCAAGCGCTGAAGACGGGCTAGGCCTCCCCCCGTCAGCAAATCCCCTTTCCCTGCTCCCATTCCTGGGTCCTCGGCCGCTGGGCCCCCTGTGCACACCCCCTCATTCTACACCCCTTGACCCTTCACTTCGCTGTGCAGCCGGCCTCCATCGTAGCGCATATGCTGCGTGCAGCTCGTTCAAGAAGGCAAGTGTAGGTAATAATAGTTCTGCAAGTACCCAGTAAGCAGGCAAGGTCGTGCTCCTCCCACCCACGGGCCTTCGGTTGCCCCCTCCACCACTCGAGCAGGGCCCACGCCCACCTCACTTACCAACCGGCGCCAGATCAACCATCTTCTTTTACAGCCGGCTATTCTCCAGCTCTTCTTCCTTTCCCCAAATCCTACCAGGCGATTCCAATATATTCTTTTCCTTAGCCGCTTGCGACGCCGAGGACCATGACCCGAGCCTGATATCGATCGTGCCGCTTCTGATCCAAAACACCAATCCTGCAGCCGCCCGCGTGCTGGATTTACCGCCTCAAGGTGCGTCAAGCGCTACTGTTTCGCATTACCCACAGCCTGCCTGGTGGCTTGCCTATTACTAGTACCTGCCGGCACAGACCTCTAACCTCAACTTGTCCAGTCGCCAATTCCTTCTTCCTCCCCTTCCAACAACCTTCCTGCCAGATTCTCCCTGTTGCAGTTGAGTCGACCGAGCCGATAACCGACCCCATCCCTCAGCCGTTGGCATTCTTATATTCTTATCTTCTCTTCTTCCAACGCTCCTTGCATTTCATTTGTTCCAACTTCGACCAACACCCTGGGCAACCGTCTCGCCCTACACACTCCCTTCAACATTTGGTGACGAGGATTCAGCAGCGCTGTCCACAACACCAAAACCAACTTACAAGGCAACCGCGCATTCACGAACAGCGACGCCAAAGACCGGCTACTACGAACGACCTTCGGTGCCGTCTCGTCGCCTCCAACACTAGGACCCTTAACTACTCAACAGTCTAACTCGACGCGGCTTCATCGTTTGCCGCTATCGTGGAGGAATACGAAACCCTAGGGGGAGATTGAGGTCGGGGAAGAGTACAGAGCAAAACATAAAAAAAGAACAATGCCATCAGCAGCAGCACGAAGGGTGTATGAGGATCAAATACCGTCATTTATGTCAGTATTTGGTCTGGATGAGGAGACAATGGCAGATCGGGATACGGTGACAGTAGTTGATCCCAGGTTGGTTGGTTCAGACGCAAAGACAGCGCCTACTTTGAACAGCCACCCCTCAGAGCTTACTCACGCGATTGCTGCGCATGATCCTAGCCATAAGCATCACGACAGCACGTCGACGCAGATGTCAGAGTCGACCGAGTCCTCTCCAACGACGACCTTGTCAACGACTGACTCATCGCCACTTTCCGACCCTTCACCATCGTCGTCCCCCGATTCACCTGTGAGCGTCATGCCTCTCAACAACTACTCCCCACCGAGCTTTGCTTCGGCCGAGTTCCCACCTCCTTCATTTAACAGCAACTTCTTGAGGCCTACCTTGACCATGCCCACAACCGATCCCAGCACACTGGAACGTCCTATGACTTCCCCTGCGCCCAGACGACCCAGGAACATGAAGGGCCTTTCAATTCAGCCACCTGGCACTATCCGCACGACGACCGCTCTGGTTTCGGAGCCCTCGTCTCCATCGGCTTTTATCAAGCCCCAAATTCCCGCCATGAAGCGCAAACCTAGTATGCTCAGTCTGAAGACGAGTAGCCAGGATTTACGAAAACCGGCCATGGAAGTTCCGCCTTCGCCTGGGATGCCCCCGATCTTGCAACGACGGGCTTTGAAGCACTCTACTTCCTCACCCCACATGTTCTCGAGTATGAAATCAGCAGCATTTGGTCCGGTTGGGGGCATGAGACTTCCTAATATGTTGGAGAGGAACGAATCGGGACTGTCCGAGGTTCTTCGTCCTTCAAAACCAGGCAGCGTTGTCGTCGCTCCGGAGACGACAATCGAAGAAGAGGATTCTCCAATCCGAACGCAGCTCGCCAGCCGAATGGGCGTGGATCCATTCCAGGAGAAGGAGAACAACGAGGATCAGAAGACGCCAGGCTACCCCGACGGCCCTATTGCCATCTACGAGGACAATGTGTATTTGTACCTGGAGCCTACCGCAGACGAAGCTGCTCGGTTTGATGTGGTCATCAACGTCGCCAAAGAGGTTCGCAACCCATTTGATATGGATCCTGCTAAGCGAAGAATGATCAGCCCAGTTGGCTCGGACTCGGACTTCAGTCCAGTCCCCAATACAGCAATGACCGACGCGAGCTTTGCTACAGCCTTTGAGTACTTCCCCTCAGACACGCCTACAACCCCAAAGGCGAACGCTTTCAACACCCCCGAGTATATTCACATGCCTTGGGATCACAATACCGATATTGCCCCCGATCTGATGGAGCTCTGTGAGACGATAGACAAGCGGACCAGGGAGGGCAAGAAGGTCCTTATTCACTGCCAGCAGGGTGCTAGCCGTTCTGCAAGTCTGATCATCGCATACGGCCTCTACCGCAACCCAGAACTCAGTGTCAATGATGCATACCACGCAGCACAGCTCAAGAGCCAGTGGATTAGCCCCAACATGAAGCTCATGTACTGCCTCCAGGACTTCCAAAAGGACATCTCCAAACGGCGACTTGCACCTCCTTGCAGCTTCCGAGGCCCTCGAACTGGCCGTAGCCCAACCAAGCACAGGCTTACACTCTCCGCCGACAACATTGAAATCTCACCCAAAGAGCCGAGGACGGCGCCATTGCCTGGAGAAGATCAAGACTGTGACCAGGTGCAATCAGCTCATCCTGACAGCAGACGCCGAGGAAACTCGACCCCAGGATCCCAGGCCATTTCGCCTGGTCCAGCTTCCGCTCCGCCAAACATGTCGTGGCAACAAGAGGTGGAAGCGAAGCACATGGTTCCACCTTTGCCACAGGTTGCTGAGCTCCCTCAACGACCCAAGGTTGAGCACAAACCACCACCGGTGGCCAACTTTTCCCGAAAGATCGACGAAGTGGCCGGTTTGATCCCCCCTACGCCTGGCTTTGGACCACCAGCTGGATTCGGCTTCCGGTTTGATCCTCCGACGAGGGCGCCACCACCCCCACCTCCAAGCACGATTATGGAGGCCCCGGAGCCTGCATTTGCCACGGCTCCTGCTCCTGAGTTGCACCCGGCATACCCGAGCGAGGGTGACGACCTTGTCATGTCTCCTCGAGCCGAGCTGATGACAAACAACCCTCTTCACAATTATCCATCTGTTGCTGGCTTCCAATTTGCACAGACGACGTTGTCACCCACGGGCGATCTATTCTCGCCCAGAGCGAGCGCCTTTAACCGCGACTCGTTCCCCTCATTTGGACGACCGGCCCAGGTTGCGGATCCTCGAAGCCCCCCCACCAGGGGAGAGGCGCCCATAATTCGATCTATTGACGACATCTTATGATAGTCTAGCATGCGTTCTTTTCGATTATTGCATTTGGTTATATATACGCAATGCTTTATGACTCTAGTAACCATTAGTGGGATTACGATAAGCGTTTTGAGCGTTCCGTATTGGGACGTCCTTTCAGCAATTGCTGTTCTCTGCCATGGATACACACGAAATGGTGGGGACATCACCAGGCGTTTTATTGATTCTGGCTTGGCTCATCTCTCTTGCAAGGCATCAATCAACAAGATGATCGCTTTACCTATTATTACCCCGTGCTTATTTGAAGCCATTACACTCATTCTTGATCTTCTTTTTTTGAGCATTACGACTTGTTTCAACATCATGAAAGCCTATTGGGATCATCATATACAAGCAACATGGACATTTCCTATTAGAAATGTATAATTTCGACTGTCACAACACCAAACCGGTACATTTATTTCGTTTATTTACTTTGTCGATTTCTATCAACTCTTATATATTTTTTTCTACATTTTTTTTCTTCATCATTCGGACTCCCTGGGGGAGCTTATGGAGGGGTTCGCATCACGCCCCAGCCTTCTGACACTTTTATTTTGTTGTTTTATTTGTCTTATATATTGTTTCTTTGGTTCAAAAAAGGAGTGTATGGGAGGGACTTTGCAATATGGAGAAACTGGTTTTGTTTCGAGGGCTCGTCGCGTTTGACACCCGAGGTTCCAGGGAATTGGACCGGGTTGGGAATATATATATATACCCTGACGATGAATCAGAAGTAGATGAGTTAAAATACAAAAGAATCCGGTCGACCAGATTGGTTGACCTGTTCTTAATTCCCGTGTTTGTCCAACTGCAATGTGATGTCAAGTGCTTGCTTGTTTTTTCCTTCCCTGTTCCATCTTAGAGCAACTTGAGTATGGCAGGTGTAATGAATCACAAGTGGAGAGACAACGAAGTGATCTAAATGCTAATACTTAATCAAGCCAAAGCTATATTCGCCATCCAATTTGTCCCAGTAATCTTCACGCCCATGTTCCCAATTTTAACGATTCTCTAGATATTGCGCCGGTGTCCTCCACAACCCTTTGCTACCTACCGCCTGCCCGATTTCCCCCCGTCTCTCGAAATCGATCTATGTGTATGTCGGTGTATATACATATAAACGCATGTTTCTGGTAAATTGTGCAATCTACGCTGGCTTTCTTACGCTCAGCCCTGCTTCTTCTTCTCCTTGGCCATCTTCTCCTGCCTGGCGATGGCGGCCTCGACGCCGATGCCGCCAAAGACGAGGCCGACGCCGAGCCACTGCATGTGCGTGAGGCGGTGGCCGAAGGCGACGACGGAGAGGATCATGGTGAACATCTTGCGCGTCACCGTGACGGTGACGAGGAGGACGGAGGAGAAGGTGGAGAGGGTGTAGACTAGATATACGTGTTAGCGGGATATGTTTCGATACCTCAAGTTTTCATGCTCTTCGGGGCCTGCGAAGACAGGAGAACCGAAGGGGAAAGCGATGTTCAGAGGGGATATTTTTCGACTTACAGATGAAGACCTGGCCGACGGCGCCGCACGCCGCAAAGCACAGCACGTCCCTCCAGACGGCCGGGTACCGCGCCATGAAGTCGAGGGCGGCGCGCAGCTCGCCCGCGGAGCCGGCGACGTCCATGCCGAGCCACTCGCCGACGCCCGTGGCGACGAGCCAGGGGCTGACGAGGAGGTAGGCCCCCGTGACGAGGGTGCTCATCATGTTGTTGGCGCACATCATCTGGGGGCCCGAGTAAGGGCGGAAGGTCTGGAAGATGTAGTCCTGCGTGCTGTTGGTGAGGCCGTCGAAGAGGAGGTTGATGCCGAGGAGGAGCAGGCCCCAGGCGGCGTTGACGTTGGCGTCGCTGCCGCTGCCGCTCGACTTGGACTTGTGCTTCTTGCCCGAGTGGAGGGTGAAGACGGCGACGCCCGCGGTGACGGCCGCGACGACGAGGTACTTGTAGAGGGGGTAGCGCTTGCGGAAGACGGTGATGTGCAGGAACATGACGGGGAGCAGCTTGCAGCTCTTGGCGAGGAGGAAGGTGATGTAGTCGATGTGCGCGAGGCTCGCGTACCCGAACGGGCTGGCCAGGCTGCTGGTGACGGCGACGAGCGCGAGCGGGAAGAGGATCGCGGACGAGGGGATGACGGGCGGGACGGCCTGGCCCCTGGGGGTCGACGCGAGGAGGTAGACCAGGCCGACCGTCGCGGCGAAGAGCGACTGCACGGTGTTGAGGAAGACGGGGAACCGCCAGACCTCCTTGGCTCCCTCGGGGCCGTACTGCGTCGTGGTGAGCTTCTCTTGGAGATATGCCCACGTCAAGCTGTAGTTAGAAGGCTTGGTTAGAGAGACATGGACAATGCGATCTAGTTTCCAGAATCAACACCAACTTACAACGACGCATAGATTCCCGCGACGGCAATGACCAGCTGGACCACGCCAGCTTCTTTCTTGGCCGGCAAGCCCTTGACTGGCTTTGCGCCGCCGTTCGCAACTTGGCCATTGGACTGCTTCTCCTTGCTGGCGCCATCAATGGTCTTCTCCCAATCCGCAGTTTTCTTGTTGAAATATTCCGAAGACGACTCGCGCTTCACTGCTGGTTGTTTTGACCGCGCCATTGTTGCTGTCTGTCTGTTGGCTAAATGTAGGGAACGGGATTTGCTTCGCGACGGAACGCGCTCGAGGGATGCTTATATTCTCCGCGGAATTCGGGGTGGATGCAATGCAGAAAGGAAATATAAAGCAAGACAAAAAGGACCGTCCAGTTCTAATAGAGAGAAAGTCAAATAGAAAAAGACGAACTGAACGAATGTGTGGGTTAAGTGGCAGGTGGCTCACGAAACCTTCCGTTGCGAATGGGGCAGCTGGGCGAAACGGCCAGGTTGGCTTCAATCCGCTGTAGCATTTATCCAGACATGCGGCCCATTATCTTATCGCGTGCCTCTGCGTCATTCCGACGGGGTGAGCAGCTGTCTAAATTTAAATGTGGGGTTGGGGACCCTGATCTGACCCTGCTCAAGGGTCTTTCAATCCCTGCTGCCATCAAATGCCTGCCAGTCGGGTGTCCAAACAAATAGAAGGAAACATGCAAAGGCCACATATCGCTGTACCAGAATGGAGCATCATCCCGAGAACTTAGTAGGTTCGCGTCCAGATATTGACTTCGTATATGCAGTCACAAAGTTAGCTGCAGGTTCTTAGTTTTTAGTCCTTGGAATGTCTTGCATATCCATACGAGGATTACCAGTGTATCGACTTGGTTTGGGAATATGTGTAACTTATACGAAGGAGCCGAACTCAATGCTCGTTCACTAGATCATGCCTTTGTAGGCTATTGATGGAGTGGCCACAACTTTGGCCATAAACTTGAAGAATTGGTTTCTGGATTTCCATTACGCTCAATATATTTAAGCTCCTCACGAAAGACTAACTAACTAGACTTCCAAGGTATCAAGACATTCCGTCCCAAATCCGCCCATCGAGAGTTCGGGTATAGCTGATAGGCTCCAAGTCGTCGGACTACATCTGGCGTTAAAGAGGATCGTAAAGCTAAGGGGGGAAAGCGGCGGAGAGGATTTGAGATGTGGCTGAGTGCCACTAACAATGTTAGGGTTGTTTGGCGATGGCATTTCGACAAGTCAAGAGGAATTTTCGTCATCATGATAAGGCGGTAGTAAAAGACAAGGATCGTGAGCGGGAGGAGTAGAGATTGTGGCATGAGCGTCGTACTGCCACCTTTGCTTCCACATTCTTAGGTGCGAGGTCGTGAGGTGCTGAAGATACTTCATTGCAATGCGCCGAGGAGGGAGACATTACTGCCAACCCAGATTGAATAATTGCGCAGGAGAATCTGGGCTGCCGTGTCGGACCTTGATATTTTTTGGGCTTCAAGACGAGGCCCAAGTCGACATCGAGACCCAGAGAAGGAGGAACGACGGAGTAAAAGGCGGTAGAGGAGAAGAGCTCGATATAGGTGAGTGATGGGGCGTGGATAGACAAGTTAAGAGAGAGAGAGATAGAGAAATTAAGGAATGCGAACAGGGAATTTTGGTGGAATATGTATGCGCTTTCGGGAAGAATTGCCAATGCAAACCCCCGAGCGGGGTATTCGACAGTTCCAAAAAGCCCCCCAAAGAATGTCGAGTAGAGAGATGCGCCCGCAGCCAGGCTTGCTCTAACTCGGTCTTGTTAAATCATACTTGGAAGACCCTTAAGAATGAAGCGACATAAGTTGATGGGTTAATTTACTCTGACTCCTGGAGTTGAGTTCGGCGCATCTTCTCGGCTTCAAGGTTCTCGTAAAGCTGGAACAGAGCCTGTTCGTTGGCCTTGGCGGTGCCCATGATGGTGAACATGCGCTCGCCGGTCTCATCATGAGGCGCCTTGGCGATGGAAATACGCGCACCGGAGCTTTTGCGGATCTCACTAATCTTGCTACCAGCGCGACCGATGATGCAGCCAACCATGTCCGCAGGGATACTGATGTTTTGTGTTAAGATCTCCTCGCCATTTTCGTCGTGTGTAGGAGGGCCGCGAGCTGCTGCGTCAGAATCAGAACGTCGACCAAACGGACGGGCGCCGCCGTCACTGAAATCAGCCCCATTGCCGGTGCGCATTACGCGAGGGCTGCTGTTGTAGTCTGACCTCGGGGCTCCTGTGCCATAGCCAGAGCTAGCGCTGCTTGCGCCAGCGGGCTGGGTTCGAACGACGGGATTGTAGAGCACTGTGCCAGTTCCGCGTTGCCAATCGTCGACCAGACACTTGGAAATTTCCCACACGGCTCGCTGGATACCTTCAGGGGTGCCTTGAACCTCTACAATTCGTTCTGTAGACTGGGGAAGCATTTCCTTCTGAGCGACCATTCTTACTCCTGATGAGTCCTGAATGTGCTTAATCTTGAGGCCCTGTCTTCCGATGATGGTGCCCATTTGGTTATGAGAAATAAGAAGCTTGATGGCTATTGTTCTTGTTAGCAATATTGTGCAAAGTGGAAAGATACAATGACGTACGATGGGTCCCATTGCTCTGGACAATTCCTCCCATCCCCATGGTAGGTGCGCCTTCCAGCAGAGCGCGGGCGACAATCGCATAAGCTCGAGAGATGGCATCGCAGCCACCCGTAATCGTAAGAACACGATCGTGGACGCCCTGCACCACCTTGCTCACACCAGCCTTTACGCCGGTTTCGTCGCGGAGATCAGCCACATTCTTTCCGCCCTTGCCAATGATGACACCAGCCTCCTTGGAAGAAACGATAGCACGAAGAGTCAGTTGCGCCTGGGCGTATTCCTCGTCCGTCTTAGGGGCGGGTTCGCCGTCGGGGCCCAGTCGGTCGTCCAGCTTCAGTTGGCCGATGCCGTCAACAAGGTCGCCTCCATTGGATGGGTGAATATCCTGAGCAGTCGCCATCTTGCAAGTGGAAGAAATCGAAGCGCGCCTGTTAAAGACTGGTACGCGATGAGAGCTGTTGTTGGGAGGGTTGGCGCGAGGGAAGCGTAACCCGGGCTTTCAAAGCAAGCTTGAAAGTGGTTGGAGGGGAAGACCTAATTGAAGAAGCTGTTAGGGCCTTGAGCAAATATTGCGAGTGCAGCACATTCGAGAGCCTAGATGCGACCTGCAAAAAGTGCATCGCAACTTAAGGCGACAAGCAGTCATGGCGTTGTGTGACGCGAAGCTAGCATAGGTATGCATGTGCCTGGGTTGAAATATTGCAACTGGTGGTGGTGCGCGGGGTCGCGCTGGGCTATATTTACGAGACAGGCAAGGGTTTCTGAACTAACCTTGGAAGGCCTGGAAATCTACTCCAGTGATAGAGTTGGATGGGGTTGCGAACCTGACCCTTGGCAAGGACAAATGACCTTGAACACTAGATGGATGCTGTCGTGTGCTCGAGGCTACTGGACGGAATTTTTTAAAGGTGCAGTAGAAGTCCAAATGGCGGGGTCGTGACCCAGGGTTGAGGAGCAGAGGACGCCAACAAGCCTGGTTGGTGGGTGGGTATCTGAACAACTAGAGAGCCCAGCCGGTTGACGGGTGGAGGAGGGGCGAGAATGAGGCGGCGGAGAGAGATGGATGATGTAGAAACGGACGGACGGGGGAGAAGGTGAGGAGAGCGGGAGCGGAATGGGTCGAGGACGGGGGATGATGGGGAGGGTGATAATGGGAGATTGGGAGGGAGGAGGAAGAGGTGTTGAAGTCGAGGGAGGGAGGATGGAGGTGGGAGGTGGGTGGTGGCGGACGCGCTTGTCGGAGGGGAAGAGAGGCGTGGATGGAGGTGTAGGAGGGAAAAGTGTGCTGGCTGCCAGAGCGCGGCGAGGAAGGCATGTAGGCCACAGGTAGCAGGTACCTTGTGCGAGGGCGGATATGGTATTGGGGTGGATGTACCAGCAGCCCTGGGACGCTACTTCTCCAATGATGGATGTCAACACCTGGAGGCTCGTGCCTACCTACCTACCTGGCCGCCGCGGGTGGTACGTGGAGCTACGGCTGGCAAGTATAACGGACCTGCCGTCCCAGAGTCATGGCGCTCCTGTCTGCAACATCCATCGATCTTGCTTGCCTCATCGGCCAGTCAACGGACGGATGGTTTGATGCTGAGGTGGTCCCGAGTGGAGTGTGGTGGTGGGGGCACAGGCCTGGATCAACGGCGGCTGGCAGCCCTCTGCTGCACGCACAGGACATGAGAGCAGGCACTAGCGCAGCCCGTCACGTTGTGGATGGAGGTCGTGTCAGGGAACTAGGAGCCTTGGACTGCTACTTAACCCAAGGCACGTCTAACCCCTCAGCGGGAGCAGGTGGGTAACAGGTCGCTAAGGGTGGTAGTCAGGTCGGTCGGCAGATGGTGATGGAATTCAAAGTCCACCTAGGGACTGCTTAACCCCTCAACAGGTACTTCGGTTCGTCCGGGGGAGGACCTGGCGATCAAAGTACCGGGTACGAGGGAGGGCAGTGGCTGTAGCCGCACGTTGCTTCCTTTTTTGCTTTCTCATTGAGCGGTAAGCGTCTAGCTCTGCGAAATATCGCAGCTGCAAAGATACTTGCCTTCTTTTTTATCGCCCTGCATCTTTCCTCTTTCAGTTTCTAGAACAACTAGCCAGTAATCCCCTGAAGACGATGGGAACGGAGGCGCAATGGCCAGTTCAACAAGCACCTACGACTGGCTGCGGATAGTGGCAGCTCTAGGAACCCAGGTCGAGATTAGAAGAAGAAACGAAAGAGAGAGATAAAAGACACATGCACATGTGATGAAATGGCCGACATGACTTACCTTCAGCTGCAACTACTGTGCTGCTCTCGCCTCATAGAGCCGGATGTCTTGGACCATGTCTAGGTATCGTCTGTGTAGCGTCTGCATCCGGCCATGTTCCTCGTGCGGATGGATGTTGCTGGGGTAGACCAGCCTGCAGCACCCATGCATCAATCAATCAATGAATCACTGCATGGAATTGTGGGTTAATATGCAGACATGCAGATGTACCTCTACTTGCTTCTAGGTACTGTACATGGACCTCGCGGCTCGGATATCATCAAGACAGCGACAATCACACAAACCAGATATGGTGGAAATAAAGCTATTTGTGCCATGAGGGGCCGGTGTTAGCCCAGGGCACACGGCAGTACGTGAAGGCCATGCCATCATCCGGCCCTTGATTGCGACACGACAAGCCCTTGGACGTTGAAATCGGGCGACCTGATAAGAAACGTCAATCTCATTGACCGCAATGTGTTCTGCATCATCCTGAAACACTGCGGTCAGTACCAATCTCCACTGCAAAGGGTAATATCGTGAGGTACGAGTCCGCATCACCAATGCAGGATCGTCAAGCGTGGGCGGGGATCGTTTCGCTCTGGGTTCACAGGACTCAGTCGATCAGGCCCGTGACACCTGTTGTGTCACATCAATGCCTTTGGCATTTCACGAGGCCTCATTTCTGTGATCGACCACGCTAGATCGTTGACTTTGACATAGGATACATATACGTAAGGAACAAACTGTAGCCCACGACCTTTAGTGGCCGGCACAAGTGTGGATGACCCGATCTTCTCTTAATATCACCTGTGTTAAAATGCTATGACAGATATTTAGTGCGGCCAAATAATGAGCCGCCATGGGAATAGAACCAATACAAATTACCAATGTGCTGAGAATATTATCAAGCTCGGATTTCCCCCTCAACCCTTTGAGGATGCGTGCTGAATCCGGTTTTCGGCATGTTTCGACCAATCAAGATGGTAATATACTTGGCTAAAAAGCTGGGGATGTGGACTGATTGGTGTTGCTTGGTGTGATGGTAGCCCGTGTGTTACTCTGCAGGTCGAGTGCAACTATGCACATGGTTGTCGCCCGGCCAGGCATCACGCCAGTTGGATGGATAAACAAGGTATCCCGCCTCCAATTGATCAAACAGAGTGCCACCTCTTTATTTGTTTCCATCGAACATACCCATAGTTAAAGATGCATTGGTGCAACGTGGGAGGTGAGCAAATAGGTGTGTAAGTCGTGCTAACGCTGGCGTAGCATCTTCTCATGCTCAACCCAGAAGTTCTTGCATGCCCTGTGGCCCCAGTGGTCAACCCACCACTCCCCGAAGCTGTCCTCGACATCATGATCGACTTTGTTGACCCGCTCCTCTCTCTTGAGCCCGCAGATGATGCATGGGCTTGTCCCCGTGGGCACAAACTTGGCCGTCTGGACCTGCAAGGTGTCGGAAAGTTCCGGTACCTTCAACGACGCCAGACCCTCGCCGTTGGCTGCCGCCACTGCAGATCGGACCCGGCCGACGAGGTCGCGCCACGCCCCCGCGATATCTGCAGCTTCTCGATCCTCCCGTACAGCTTGTGTCTTGTCAACACCTGCCAGCTTCATCCCTTTGCTCCCAGCCGCCGAGATGGACATGCTCTTTGCCAGGATCTTGTCCCGGTGCCATCGATGCTTTCGACCCGCAATGACGTGCCCGGCCGTTGTTGCTAGGAGAATGTATCCTTTGAGAAACTCAATAGCTTTCGGGTCTGACAGTATTCGCTGCTTGATTGAAATATTCTGTCCCACCAGGGGCTTGAATAGAGAATTCCCCGATGCTAAGAGCGAAGGAAACGCAGAGAGAATGACTGATGGCGGCGGTACGTTAGTAGGAGGGGGGTCATTGTCACTTTGCGAAATGGCTGATACCATCGACGCTACTCCTGTGTTTGGGTCTGTCGCTTCTGGGAATGTATCATCCGCACTCCATTCCCAATTGTCCGTAGGTGACTGTAATTTGGTAGCGGCAGGTCCGGGCTTGTTCTTAGTGCTAGTTGAAGACTCGAAATCATCCCAAGCTGCCCATTCTTCCTCTTCATTGATGGTTGTGTTGGTGGCTTTTCCGCCCTTGGAGGCCGTAGCAGGTCTCGCCGCAGCTTTTCGAGGCTGACTCGATATCGATGGTTTACTGCGAGCAGCTTGTTTGGGGGTAGCCTTTGCCGAAACGCTGGGCCTTTCTTGGGTCTTGGCCGAAGTCATCATAGGAGAATCACCAAGGGACAGTAAGTCCATGGAAGGTAGCGTAGGAGCAGGCACTGCTTGAGGCTGCTTCGGCTTCTCACTGGGTCTCGCTGTAGTCACCGTCTCAAAGTCACCAAAATCATCGTCATCCTCGTTCTCGTCATCCTCATCCTGCTCAACTACTTGGAGCTCAAAGTCATCGGCGTCAAATAGCACGTTTGGATCCGAAGGCGCAAACTTTTGCTTTGGCATTACACGTTCTCTGATGGTTGCCGAGGTGGGGGTTGCAGTGGCCGTCCGGTGCTGTGACATCCCCAGATCAACCAAATTATTCGTCATAATGTCCATTGTGGAGGCACGGATTCTATTGGTATTGACGGGCTTTTCAGCAGGAGGAGGCGGAGGTGCAGCCTGCATGCTTTGTGAAGGTGTTGCCCAAGAGACTGGCGATGGCTTGACTGCCTCAGACTCGGCAACTTCGAAATCGCCCCAGCCATCGTCATCATCTATAGGCTCCTGTGGTTTGAACGTCTGAGCCGTAGGCGCAAATGAGCTATTCCACGTATCCAGCCCACCTGAAGGCTGTTGTGGTTGCTGGGTGGCGGAAGCGAATGAGGTGTTCCAGGTGTTTAACCCACTTGAGGGCTGTTGCGATTGCTGAGATTGCTGGTATGTGGGGGCGTTGCTACTCTGAAAGAAATCGAACGAGTCTTGGGCCTGTGAAGTACTCTGCGCTCCCTGGAATGCCGAGGACGAGTTCTGCGGCGCCTGCTGGGACTGTTGCTGCTGCTGAGCTGGCGGAGGACCGCTCGAGAGCTGATTGAACTCAGCAAAGAGATCCGCAGACATGTTGACCCTTGCTGCCCTCAAGTAAGCGGATCAGCTGGCAAGCAGGAATGCGAGCGGGCAGCTAATTGCGGCCAGGCTAGAACAGACAATTGTCGCTTCTTGCTTGACTTGGCCTCAGCAGACAATCCTGGACATGGTCATTCATGGAGCTGCCACGAACAATGTGGCGCCAAGTGCTGGCCTCCGTGTCTCCACCCTGCTGAAGCACCGCCATTTCTGCCATGGGTAGGTGCCTCTGACTACCTGTACTTAACCTGAGTATACCAAAATCATCAAAGAACGAACATTGCATGAATAAATACCTATATGTAGGTAGGCTACCTAGGTAGGCTGCGCCTTGTTTGCTCCCGATTGAAATATTTAATAATTTGCTAGATACTTTTTGCATACCTTCGTTCCATTCTCTTTTCGGGTAATTTAGGTAGGCTTTTAGGGGGCGATACATATAAAATAGCACCAGGTAGAGCTACGAAGAGCTGGATGAGATGATGGAGGGCTTGCCATGGGCGAAATTTTTTATCGCTGAGTTCAGTCTCAGAAGGAGCTACAAATCTGAATCTATTCAGGATGCCCACGCTAGGTAGGTGGGTTGAGTTTACTCTGACGCTTCTGTGGGAAATTCACAACTTCAGCATGAAACTGGTTGGACAAGAGGAGTAGTGAATTTGTGACGGAATTTAAACATCGCATTGCCGCGCCCCGGCAAGATTTCAGGCTGCCCGCATTTGAAGGCTCAGCTACATGCTGTGGACATCAAGAATTCACTATATAGATCTATATTTAGTGCTCGAGGCCGGATTCGAGGTATCCCATTCACTGGGGTGGGCTGCTTGGGTCGGTAAGTGCCTTTTCAGCCTCACATAGGTCAATCATAAAAGGTCACTTCCTCTTCTTCGATTTTGCATCGTTTTGGGGTATCCACTTTCTTGCTAGAGAGCTCAATTCCCATCTAAAGTTTATGGTGACAGAGGATAAACATTAGACTTTCAGTTGCCTACGTGGTCACAGCAGCGTTTAATAGTACTCAGCCCTCTGGTTTCTCTCCTGTGACGAAGCATCTTCCTCCCTGCCTCCCGGGTCAGACCAACAACACACCACTCTTTCTACTCAAAGTTCTGCAATATTTGACTCTCCTCTCTAACCATATCGCAGTCCATCCACCGGTAAGACCTTAAGTGTGAAGTATGACCTCGTCCAGAAACTAGCAGCTAATGCACCGTAGAAGCAATTATGCCACTACTGCGAATGATGAGCGAGATGTGGGAGCATCTCCGCAGCGTGGATGCTGACGGCAATCGGATTGCTTTGCTCGAAGTTGCACGGCAAGGATACAACATCCAGTCGAATGTATTCCACATTCCGGATCAACTAGGCTACTTCTCACAAAGATCGCCAGCTTTCTTAGTAGAAGAAGCGAAATTCTTTTGTACTCATGTGCTAATACACATCGGGTGGTTTATCGCTGGTGATCTCCCGCTATATTGTGTTAGCTATAACACCACATTCTTCACCGAGGCGGTGATTCTTGCATTAATGCATCTATTTACCGCCGTGGTATTTTATGTTGCGCTGGTTGTGTATCGCCACCAGCAGGAGAATACGTTGAAAAAGATGGAGTGAATTGCTATGCTAACGACAATTTCATTCAAATAAAGCTAAGAGCACTGAAGTCTTTCACTGGGTTTCATCAAACTTACTCAAGCATTTAATGTTACCAAATTCCGTATTGTCTAGATTACGTTAACTTTCCACTACAAGTATCCGCCCCTTGCTCTTCGCCCCTGGAAGTTATATCTACCTAGCGAACAAGTGATTCCGAGTGACTAATACCTAACATGGATGTAAGGTAACTGCATGCAATACTCTAGCGATGCACTAATCCAGTGAGGGTTTTCGAGCTGTGGCCAAAACTACCGATGGAGATACCTACCTCCTGCCAGGCGGACCCTATTTTTCGTCATGTCTGGGGTGACAATGTTCCCTTGGATGACGGTGTTGGAGAGGTCAGGTCCGTAACGATCGCTCGTCTCAACAGTAGATAGCCTGGTCGGGTCTACAGTAATCGCCCATATTGACAGAATACAGAGAGGTCGAGCCCGTCGAATTGGCTGTCGCAGCCACCGACGGCTAAGCCCGGCTTCCAGTTGTCACGTACCTTAGGTTGAGGGGCTGCTCTTTCCTCTTTAACCCGCTTGCCCCTACCCTTTCCTATGGCTGGCGGATCACGTGATACTTCAGGCACAACCACTGAGTAACGAGAATCAAGCGACAAAAAAAATTCAAACTCAATCAACCAAATTTTTCAAAATTTATAGTCTCCAAGGAGCCAAGAAAAGAGACAGAGCATCACACCGATCCCAACTTGGACAAGTATACATCCGTGATATTAGTCAGGCTGTAGGGGTGGGGGAAACGTTACGCCGACAAGCCGACGCGGAGGTACCTAGGTACATGTACCTATGTGTGGAGAGAGTGGAAAGTAGGCGCATTTCGGGTACTGATCTCTTTCCTTGGAGCTTTAAACATAGGACACACATGGGAGTACAACACTATGAGCCATGGAATGAGATGAGACGATGACTAGAAAGACTTATGACAGCCATTAAGCGTAGCCTCCCCCGAATATCTTGTCTCTCAACGCCGGCTACTTCCCAATCAATACTCCACCCGCCTCATCATCCGCGTGCTAGGATTCACTCTCGAATACATCAGTTGCGCATTTCACCGCCCAGTCCCGCGCAAGTTTCGCATTACCCTTCCGGTGCCCAGCATGAGACCTCTAGATGAAATAATGTGAGTAAATCCTTGAGCTATTGCGTTTGAAGACGGCTATTCCTCCATCGACGACCTTCTTCATCCCGCTAACATACGAGGAAGCCAACGCTGGCATGAAACACAAGCACAAAGCAACAGCATCTCTGAGCTTCAAACCGCTGTCAAATATAACGGCCAAGGAAGCCCCTGTGTTATAGGGCTCCGCTCATTATGCTGGAAGGTGAGCCACGAAAGCACTACAATTACCATCCCTGGTCGATTCGTGTTTCTCTTCTCACACAGCTTTTGGACGCATTCTAGACATTCCTACTCTCCAAAAGTACCAAGGCCGAGGAAGATTGGTTTCAGACCCTGCGTGATGGCCGAGAAGATTATGCTTGTCGCCGAGAGTCGTTATTAAAATATGTGAAGCACCCAGAAGCCCTCGCTGAGCTATCAGTCGACCCATTGGCAGATGTCCCCAGCGTATGTCACCAATTTTACACTCACTCCTGCCTTCTCTGAGTTGCTACCGCTGACAAGAGATAACCTATGCAGTCCCCTTGGGAAACCGCGCGGCAAGATGATGCAATTCGCGCTGAAATTCAGCAAGATGTGAAGAGGCTTCCCGATGAGGCAAACTATCATGAGGAACGAATCCAAACATTGATACTGGACGTCCTTTTCATGTATTGCAAACTATACCCCGAGAGAGGCGGATACCGTCAGGGCATGCACGAACTATTGGCACCGATTGTCCATGTACTCGAGAGTGATGCCATTGACGCATCCGCCGCTGCCGACAAGTCATCCATCGATACGCTTCTCCTGGAGCTGGTCGACATCTCATTCATCGAACATGATGCATTTCTCATGTTTTTGACGTTGATGGAGCATGCTCAATCGTTCTATGCACTAGAGCCTACGGTTGGAAAGGCAGAGTCGGCATCACAGAACCGGTCACAATCGTCGACCATTGTGGAACGAAGCCAGTTCATACATCAAGTCTGTTTGCAGAAAGTAGACCCGGAGCTTGCGTCCCACTTAACAAGCATAGAAATTCTGCCCCAAATATTCCTCATGTAAGTTTGCTCATTGACCCCTCATTCGTCTATGAGAGCCGATTCTCTAACTGGGCACAGCCGATGGGTGCGTCTTTTATTTAGCAGAGAGTTCCCATTCGAACAATTTCTCGTTCTATGGGACACTATATTTGCTGTAGATCCGACACTGCAGCTGATAGACTTAATATGTGTTGCGATGCTGGTCCGAATTCGCTGGCAATGTAGGTTGCCACTTCTGTGAACCATGTGTAAAGATATCTGACAATCTGTTTTCATTTCCGCTTAGTATTGGAAGCCGACTACTCTGTTTGCTTACAACTTTTACTGAAATATCCGGCTCCTGACCCAGTCCACGGACCTCACACCTTTGTTGACGATGCTGAGTACCTGCGTACGCACCTGGATATCTCTGGAGGCGCTACCCTCATCGTGAGATACACAGGGAAAATGCCCATAGGACCTAAATCACCAGATGCATCTCGGCCGTCGACGCCTAGTTTCCGCACTTTCAATGCCTTCCGCCAGCGAGCGCTCGGTGCGAAATCCCCGCTTAGCTCTCCAAACGCGTTCAGAAATCAACAGGCTAGCGTTGAGGCAATATTTCAAGGTGCTGCAAAGGGCGCGCGCGGCGTATTTGAAAGAGGCGAGAAACTCGGGATTAACCAGGCAGTTAGGGATGCCGTGGGGGAAATCAAGCGAAATATGCAGGGATTTAACGAATCGATGATTACACCCCGCATGGTCCCGGAGGATTTCAAGGGTGAAAATGCAGAAGTGGCACTGGCGGCCATGGAGAAGCGGAATCAGCAGCTGGCGAATATGCTCGAGGAAACAGTGAAGAGCCTGAAGGAGTTTTCTGCATTCCCCATGGACGAGAAGGCTAAAAGCCTCGAACTCATCGAGATTGCGGCGGCCAAGATCCAATTTGTCAAAATCTACCTGGAAGACCCTACGATGGAGCTCTTGGTTTCAAACGAACCGAACTCTAGCCAGGATAATGATGCCATGGACACTGACGAGAAGCCGAACCCGAAGGTAGTCGCCAAGGAGTCGATAATCAGACATCACAAACCGGAGGGTCTCGCTATTTCCTCACTAAGCCTCTCAGACACCAATGCTGTACCTGAACAATCAACAGTTTCAAAAGACCCTGGGTCTGAACAAAAGAGCACTGACACATCTTCAAACGGCGTCACAGAGGGTCCTCTTGCAGCTGAGACCGTTATTCCAGAGAGACCAGAGCCCATTCCTACACGCTCAACATTGGCGCAATCATCCTTCTCATGGATGTTAGAGCCGAACGAGTCCGTCCCTTCACTTTCTCCTCGAGCATCTATCAAGTCTCCCGCTAGCCCGAGCCACAAAAAGCGGTCCTCTAATAATGTGAGCCGCGAGAGAAATGCGTTTCTCTTTGGCGAGGTAACCTCTCCGGTGGACGGGAAAGATCCCCTGAGTTCTGATGATATTTTTGGCATGGAGCCCCTCAAAGGGAAGAAGTAGGGAGAGCGCTTGGGTTGGTGGGTTCACTAGGATACGAGAGTCCAACTATACCCATTTTCCACTTTACGTTAATATAGAAAGCATGACCTTCTCTTCGGCGTTGGCTCCTCTCTTCTTTTGCATTACCAAGGTAGACTTAATTGACTTGGGACTCATTAATTCTGCTTTCCTCTCTTTTTTTTTTTTTTTCATGAACATTGCCTACCAGAAGTCAGATATCATGCTGCGCTGAATACACGTACTTTCCCTGGCCCCTAAACCATTTTAGATAAAATTAGTCTGTGCATCATGCTGGCAGAGTGTATATAAAGATACAAATACGACTATTTGAGAAGAGGTCGAGCCAAATCAACGTTGCGCTCGAGCATGTTGGTAACTGCGTTGGCGGATTCTCATTCAAAGCTCTGCCTCGGGTTAACCCATTACAAATTGTTACCATAAATTGGCTTAGAGAGCTGTTGAGGGTGCTGGAATATTGCTTGTATAAAGTCCCGGACCCTATATTTCGTGACATTCAGAAATGATCGATATGCTAGAGTTTTGTGATCTTCAACAGCCAATGCCTGTGATTATGGACGTCAAGAAGGTAGAGACTAGGGCGAAGAAGCTCGTCGCACCAAAGCAAATAGCCTCGGGATAAGAATAGGTGGAGTTTATCCAGCTCGCCAGGCACCACTTGGGCAACCTCCACCAGGCGCTGATAGTGAAGAGAAACGAGCCACAGCTTTACAGGGGGAATATGCTAGCCGGTGGGTATCGAATTTTAAAACTCCCGTTCTAAAATCATCGCTCGCTGCAGGGCTTGCGGGTTCTTGAGCCTCAAGCTGAGAAAAAAAGACAAGGAAAGAAGGGGCCTTTAATTGATGATTCACCCAGACACACTGTTCAGCTTTGAATCTCGAGGGAACCTTGGATTGGAATGGAAATGACTCGGTGTGCAACTCAGCACAATCAAGTCCGTGGCTGAAATGGAGGGACGACGTGGCTGATCGGCAACGGCTGCGCCACATCACATCTCGCTAACCCCCTGACTGGTTGTTGAAAAGTGATCGACGAGCTGAGTGCCTGAAACATGGACTCATCTGACATGTGCGTCATTGGCACCTCCCTCTCTGATGAGTTCTTCCTTGGCTGCCTTGGCTGCCTCCCCTGGGCTCAATTCCGGATGTTTTGCTTGTCAGCAACCAAGAATACGGTAATGCAGTGCACCGCCGTGTCATGCACGCGCGCATATTCCAGCACAGCAAACAAGCTTGATCCAAGTATCGGGAAATTGGCATCGGCGCCAGGCAATGCTCTGAGACATTCCCTCGGGCAACTCGGGTTGCCCTCCAACCCTCCTCTTGTGCCTACTTGAGTGATAGCCACATTCCGTCCCGTGGCCAAAATCAATCTTGGAGTGCTTGGCTGTTGCGGAGGGCTAATGGCTCTTTTACCTGCTGGGCGGGGACTGCCAGATTGAGACAGCCTGAACTGGTGGCGCGTTTCGGGTTGGGTATGGCGATGGCCTCATTGCTTCCCCAGAGCCAGGTCCATCTGTTCGGCCGTGATGCGACATTCATCTGAAGTCGAAATCGATCGCTGCTGCCCAATGCCCGCACCTTGGCATGCTCCAAATAAAACCCACACGAATCTGCCTAGCGGCGAAGAAATAAATGACAGGACAGAGGCCAGTCTCTCAGAGCAGTCCGGCCTAGTCGGTGTTTCAAAGTGCTGAGCGCTATCCCGCAACAAGCGCTTGCTAGTGACGAAGCCGCCAGGAACAATGTGCGGTGCCTCCCGGGTTCAAAGAGGTCCCAGGAGAGAGAACCACCAAGCGGCCCTGGCGAATCAAGAGAGTCACATCGAGGAGAGAGTGGAGGTGGCCTCGTTCTGCAGGGGTTGGTTTGCTGTAAATTACATCGCGTGTTGTCACAGATCGTTCTACCCCTGTCTTCAATAGAATGTATTAGTCGTTATAGCGCCGCTGTGGGAATTTTCGCCCCTACACCCCGACGGTTACAGCATTCCAAGGTTTCCAGCCTTCCTCTTTGGCCGTATAATTCGTCTCCCACATCATACAACTTCTCTCGCCCCCGAAGCAGCCGGGAACTGGATGCGCAACAACCCAAGCTCCAACGACACAAAGAGCCGCAGTTTCGAGAACAGACGCCAGGAAAGGATCCGTAAAGAGGGGGAAACGGCATGAACGACGACGGCGCCGACACCATGCACTCGCTGGCCTAGGGCATATCTGTAACACGCCGGACTCATTTTCTCGATCTTCCAGGCCCTTTCGTGACATCGTGCGGACCCAGCCGGAACTCGATCGTACAGGACGACGCATAACATTGACCTGGGCGTACATGTTTCGTCGTCAGACGACACCAAGACCCATTCCCAGGCCCTATTACCTCAACACGAGCACTGTGACACACCGCGCGCGCACCACGCCGACCAGCTCGCAATGCTGCAAGCAGGATCCCTCCAAGTCCCCTCCACGGGGACTGGGCGGTCGCGTTTCTCGAAAGCGCTCCCTGCTATTCCGGGCCTTGATACCAACCATGTGGAGGAGAGCCGTGCATTCTCGAGTTCGACAACCTCGCCCACCGCCGTCCTACCCACACCTGTAACTCCTCTCAGATCTCCAGCCGACTCAGAGCTCCCTCCTCCGCCTCCTCCGCCTCATAACGACGACCCTCGAACACCTATTCAGTTCACTCCTCTGCCTCCCATTCCGAAGAAACGGATAGCCACAGCGACCCCGGGACCCGCGCCTACCGAAGCCACGGCACCGGCGACGCCCGCGACCGGGCTGCCGAAAATGATGATTCCAAGGCGACCTGTCGGTAGCACCAAGCATACGGCCAGGAAGCCCTCAATCACGTCGCCGGTGAACCAGGGTGTGATCTCGGGACAAACTCAGGTTCAGGTTCCCGCCCAGGAGCAGCCTGCGCCTGCGCCACCAGTACAACAGCAGCAGCAAACTCCCTCCCAATCGCTATCATCGCCGAAAGCAAGCGAACCTCCAGCCCAATTCAGCCCCGAAAGTCCCGTCTCGATATCAGGACCCGAAACCTGGAGTCCCAGAGTCAGGCAGTCGAAGGAGACGGGCAATGAGGCCACGCAGGCGTATGCGGAACCTAAAGCAGATGCGCCCAACCAGGTGCAACCAAGGGCCGGGCCTGCAGAGGGGGATGACGTGCGGCCACAGGAAGCTTCCACGGCTCTGTTCCTGGATCCCTCGCAGCCTCCGCAGCCACTCAGATCGCCGGCCGACTCGGTGCTGAGCATCCTCTCTGCATACTCGCGCAGCTCGACCGAGTCCGTCTACCGATCCTCTGATGGCACGTACAGCACGCGCGATTCGCATACGAACGACGAGGGACTGGGCATTCACGCCCCACCCATGCCCCCATTGCAGGCTCAGGCACAGCTGCAGGTGCAGGTACAGGCGCAGGTACAGGCCCAGGCACAGGCTCCGACACCGATCGTCGGGGCCTCCTCCAGCATCGAAGCTAAAACCATAAACCAGCCCGTATCCACAATCCCGGCCGTCATTGACAGCTCACCATCTCAACCTGCACAACCTCAAGAGCAGCAGCCTCCAAGTGCTGTTGAGCCATCTTCTTCCCCGCTGCCGCCGCCGCCTCCATCCAAGGACCCTGCGCGTCAGCTTCAGCGGCCCTCCCCTGCTCCCGCTCCCACTCCGGCCCCGGCTCCCGTATCTACCCCAGCAGCCTCGACCACACCCGATCTCAGGGCTCGCTCACCTCCAAGAGAACAACTTTGGACTCGCCGAACAGGCAAGGGGAGTCGCGATCTTCCGGACTTGCAGCTCAATCACAGCTTCGGCTCGACAGCCGTAAATGCCACCCCATCACCTGCACCTACTTTCGCAACAACCTTCACCACAGTTCCCACCACACCCAAGTCTGTCCTTGGGCTTCGCAAGCCGTCGCAAACACGGGCGGATTTTACGACGACGGAAGTCCCACCTCCTCTCCCCCAGAAGCAACCGACAGCACCTACTGTTGAGCCTTCAACAGTGGCTGAGCAGTCAGCCTTTGCCCGAACAATGGGCAATGGAACCTCCAAATTCAAGCAGCTCAAGGATAAGTTAATTAAGGACAAGATCAACAAGGATGTATTCAGCAAGGACGTCTTTAATAAGGATGTCTTCAGCAAAGATGTATTCAACCGGGACAAATTCCACTTTCCCCGCCGTTCTGAGGATGGTGGCAGCCGTTCCCGAAAGAACTCGATGAAGGACATGACAGCACCGGAGCCCCCCATTCCGGAATTCCCCCAGCCCGGAATGACCAGATTGGACCTATCGAAAGCTATGCCTAGCTTGCCAAAGCAACCAAACGCAGACACTGCGAAGCCAGAGCCACCTCTGCCGTCCTCACTCACGTCCCAGTCAGCCTGGCCAAATACCCCCAAGACAGAACCGATTCCAGCACAAGCGAAATGGCCAATGCCGCCAACCGGACCACCAACCCTAGCACAGGGGAACTGGCCTGAACCACCGAAAGGAGGGCCAAGCCTGGCACAGGCGAACTGGCCAGAACCACCGAAGCATGGGCGGATCCCGTCACAATCTGCCAATGAAATCGTCGAGGAAAGCCCCGAGAAGAAGATGAATCAGGCACCCCCGAGACTATCACTCGCAAAGTCGGGTTCTGGCTTCTTTGACCTGTCTTCCGATTGGCTCGAGCAACACAAGGCCGCCCCAACTCAGTTAGAAACTGTCGAGGAACCTGCGATTGATGACTTCCAAAGCCCTTCCTACCCGCCCCCCAAGAATGCTGTCAAAGAACTCGTCAAGGAGCCCGGAAAGACAGCCATCCAGGAACCCTCGAGGAAAGTGACCGATGAGCCTGCCAAGGAGCTCGTCAAAGGACCCACCAACGCTCTCAAGGAGAGCAACCAAGACATCAATAAAGAGGCTTCGCAAGAATCCCAAGGCAATGATCAGCAAAGCCCACCTACTGGATATCGGCCACCAACCCCGGAGTATCAAAAGGAGGATGTTAAGACTCCAATCGTTGACCGTTTCGCCTCCCCTCTTTCTCCAGCCTCCTCTCCCGAGCCTCCTCATAACGAGTCAGCACAAGATTTGCCCAAGGCTCAGTCGGAAAATCAACCTACGGTAATGAAAAAGGAACAGTTGGTGTCAGAAGTGAAGGTTGAGACTCAACCCCCACCAATGAAACCTACCCCTGATGGCCCTATTCTTAACGCTCCTCAGCCGGTTTCAGCTCCAGCCCCAATAACACCAAGAAGACTTTCTCTTGATATGAGGTCGAGAGCTGGGACTCCCCCTTTGACTGAACCGTTTCCATCTTACGCGGCCATGCCATTCTCTGGTCGCAACTCACCTGGTCTTTCCGGCCGCAACTCGCCCGGTCCAGACGGACCACGTGGTCGCCAGCCTGAGGGCTACTTCAGGCCAGCGTCAAGAAATGCCTCTGTTCGCCCAGATTCACGAAGTGGCTCAGCCCATCCTGACTCGAGACGACGTCTAGACTCCATGAGAAGCACGGCACCGGAGCCCGACAGGTTTGTTCGCTCATCTTCGGGCGAGCTTCTTTACAGAGGACGAGACGGAACGCTCTATCCGGAGATGAAGGAGCTGCGGGAACCTGACCCCAGGGCCGCGTATTTCCCATTACAGAATAGCGAGCCTGTCGCCGAGGGTACGGTTTTCCAAGCGGTGCCTCTCAGAACCACGCACTACCGCTGTTATCAATCTCACAAGTCCATGCTGAAGCGCAACAACAAACTCTACCCTCTGGCCTGCCAAACTTGCCAGAAGTCGGATACGGAAGATCGATGGGCTTGTACATTTTGCTCCCTGAGAATATGCGATTCCTGCATGGGCGTCTTGGACTCTAAAAAGAAAGACTTGGCTTCCCTAATGCACAGCTTGGCCGGCCAAACGCCCTCCGCCAGCTGAGTTGAAAGCCACACATACGAATGAATTTTCTCTTTGTCTTTACCGATAATTCTCCTTCTACCTTGGCTTCAGCCTGGCCAAATATATTCAACTTTGTTGTCTCCCTACCTTGATTTTCTCCTATTTCCTATTTTTCTCAAGTCTCCCGGCTGCGCTATATAGAACGGGAATGTTGGGCTCTTTAACAAACACTGATCTTTTTGGGTTTCGAATATAATAGAAGGGGGAACAAACAAGGGGCTATAATGCCATGTGCAGGACTCGCTAGTCTTGGATTGACTATTGATGATATCGAGTTCATATGTTTTTATTGTACATCAGACCTGGATGATGGGGGGGGAAGGCCTCCGCTGGATGTGCGGCCTGGGAAAAGCTATGCTTTCTACGAGTGAATGGAGAGTGTCGTCGACCGAACGCTATTACTCTACGAATAAGTAGATGGAGAAGAAGGGCGCTCTCACATGTAGTCGATGTGAAAAAATACAAAAAGTAAATTCAAACATGATCGACCTTGAACTGAGACGTGATAATTTGATGCTTCCTTCCAAGTAGACGACGAGAGTAGAGGTGAGAGTTGCTTCAGCGGACTTGGATTCGGGGACAAGTTGTGAATCATCCCGGCAGCTATGCCAGACCGTAATACCACATAAGAAGCCGGGCTTGACAACGGGCTGACCATGTACTGGCTGCTATTGCCACTCCGACGACTCTCGTCATCGCAGCAGCACTACTCGAGGGGATCTCTTGAGGATCCGTAGCCACTGCGAACTTTCATGCTCGTTACACGAGGTCTTGATCGTTAAAAAAATTCTTTCCAACACGAGATCATACAGGTTTACCCATCATTTGGGCTCAAACTCTATCTGGGTTTACACCTACACGAGGGCTCGTAACAAACCTACATTAGCTACCTAGGTTAAGAAGACACCTTTTAGATTAAGGGAAGAACAAATACAAGATTCAAGCTGATGAAAGAGTCGTAATTCTAAAAGAAAAAATCGTCTTGGTGGCTAAACTTTCCTTGTTCCCTGCGCAGCTAGATGCATACCCATCCCCGACTTGAGGCACCCAAAAGCCTACAACAACCCGCCGCGGAAGCTCTACGGCGGAGTTTAAATGCACAGATGACAAAAAGAAAAAGAAAACCCTTGTCCCTTGGCTTGCTTCGCCATATTTTTAGATTCAAAGCCGAAAAAGTCCAACGTAAAAAGTAGCATTTCCTGCGCCCCCTTTCTCAAATTGGCACATCACACAGCCAACTCAAGTGCATAAAAGGAACTGGTTGCCCCCCCTTCCCAGTGCCCTAGATGACTTGAAACCCCCCCGAATCCCTAATAAAATAATAGGCCAGGAGATTTAGACTGAAAGTCATACCGTGATACTCACCAGACCAGCCAGCCTCTAACGTTTGTCAGTATGCCTCACGCAAAGGGGAGACCGGCCCCCGTCATCGACACCTTGAACATTAAAGGCAGGACAGGTTTCCGGTCGAAGCGAGAATGCGCCCAGCACAAGGTGCCCAGTACATGAGAGAATGCACCTACTACAAGGTTCCCAAGTACATGAGAAAAAAGATGAGAAGAAGCTAGCCAACGTACCCTGGGCTGAACACCGTCCGCGGGCATCGTCGAGAAGCTATGGAAGAAACCGAAAGAAGAAGATCCCAAGGCAACTGCGGAGGGCAAACTCATTCTACTAACCCGTGATAGGGAAGATTATGATATTTCTTCTTCACATTAGCGGACAAGCCGCTAATACAATGAAAAAAAGAAGAGGGTGCGACACCTGGAGGTAGTGCAATTGGTTAGTATGCCTCACGCAAAGGGGTGACTGACCGACACCCGCCTGACTCTTGACAACGCCGAGGCAGGACAGCGCACACATACTGCAAAGGTAAGGTGTGCCGAAAGCATGAGAGAAAAGAAGAGAAGAAAAATCAAGACGGAGTTTGGGGTGGGAGGGCATTTTATAACCGTGGGTCGCTCACTCTTTCCACATACACACTCTTGCCTTGGAGAGGAGCTTAGCAGGCAGAAGGACGAAAGACGCGGCGCCAAGCGATTGCTGGCATCTCCAACCGAAAAAAACGAAGCGAGGGAAAGCAGAACCTGAGCCAGCGCGAGTGTAAGAGCCCGGAATGGAAGGGATGTCGGTATCGATGCCTGCCTCCATTACCCAGATAGTCTACCAAGTGCTCACATATATACACAGGTATTTTCGGTACGGAAAGAGACATCGACGTTGTCCTGGAAATCAGGGGAGCAGACTTGCAAGACAAGGAAGGTGGGAAAGCGGGATGTAGGCAATCGAGAGGGAGCAGGGGACTGGCAATGCGATTGAGATAGCTTGAAGAGAAGCAATGCTTCACCTTCCAGTGTGCAATGCTCTTATCACTGTTACATAGCGAGGGAAAGCAGAACCAATGCAAATAACGGTGAAAGTAAGGGACTTAACAAGCTACCTATGTAACGATCCTACCTCCCCAGAATTGAGAAAGCCACTGAGCACGATGAATACAATCTTCCTTTTAGATTTCGGAAATACACGTATGATTCTTAGGTTTGCAATGAGATTGAATTCATGCTTGTCCCTGATAGTTCCTTTTATAGGTACCTAGTGCCGCAAGAAAATACATACCCTTTGAGGCTTGATGGTAGCTGGTAACGGCGGAGCTGGCGATAGTGTTAATGAGAGAAAACAAGATAAGATGTACTGGGTAATTTAATATATATATATATATTAATTGGATGCCTTATTTTCAAAGGGGCGTGTGGACATGTATGAGGCTACTAGCACAGCAATTTCGACCTCCCCGCAGAGGTTGTAAGAACAACGCTGTGGCCAATATCGATAGTTCTCAATAACACCACCATCAGCGTGCAGCTTCAAATACCTAGTTGTTTCTAACACCTACAATTGTATCATCTGTGGATGCGTACCTCTGTAAATCCTTATCCTTGATATGGACAGCAAACATGTCTACCAGTGCCTAGGTAGTAGCTTCTACTACAGTCGAAATGCAAAGCTCACAGCCCTTTATTCCTTAGGATTTATATCCATGGGTTCCTTAGGGAATGGAGACCCTCGCAACAGGGGTTACAGAGCCTCCCGCCCCTGCGACCCACTGCAACTCACCGCTGACTCTAAGCCAGGATCAGTAAGGTTCATGCTGATAGGCGCATGCGCATGCTGCAGGAAGGGGGAACTGCGCTATCGAAGGGCACTTGACCGACTGACAGCTGGGCCATTGTCATCATCCTCTGCCTCACATTGTCCTGCCGTAGTAGTTTGTTTGTTTGTTGTTGTTGCTGCTGGGCCGAATCTGCCATGTCTTCTTCTATCGCGCGCACTCGCTCGCTCCGGAAGCCAGCCACAGTGCCACCCGTATCTGCATCCACGTCCTCATCCCCTTCTGCAGACTCCCAGGCCAACTCAGATGGACGCTATGGCTCGCCCAGCCGTCTCCCAGTCAAACCTCCCAGCCGGAGCTCAACAAGTACATCCACGTCCTCCCAAACGAGGCTTGCCACTGCAATTCCAACAACAGGAGCAGCAGCAACGACAAATACCACAAACGCGACAACGACGACGGCAAGGCCTACCACTGTACTGAGGCAGCCACGATCAGTATCTGGCTCTCGCGTTCGCCCTGTCCCCGGAAAGCAGCCGCCGGAGCCTACCAAGAAAGAGACCGCCACGTCTCCCACTACCACCACAGCCAGTGGCCGATACCCTCCTATCACATCCACGACCCGAGCGACCACAGCGACGACCCGTACTTTGGGCACCAGGCCAACATCGACGGGCAGCCAGACTACCACACGGCGTGTACCACCCGGCCATACACGTGCCAAAAGCACCGCAACCACAGGTAATACCAATGGAGCCGGACTGAATTCGCGGGCGCCCTCACAGCCAACCACCAATGGCACAACCACCCGCTCCCTCCATGCACCCAAACTCTCTATAGACAAAGGGTCCAGCATCAGCACTCCTACCAAGCAGCAGCAGCCGCCACAGCAGGCCGCCCCTCGTCTACGACCCGCCTTTTCCACGCTACAACAGCATTACTCTCCAGCCAAATCTGCCGCGCCGAAGCCCTTGACCTCGGCAATCCTTGCTCCGCCTTCGCCGTCCAAGCTCCCAGCCAATGTTGCCGCATCTGCCGAGACGAGTAGGCTACAGACGGAGCTCCTGCAGCTGCATCTCCTGCACCGGGATGCGGCTGCTGTCGATGCTGACTGGCAGGCCAGCGCCAAGGTCAAGCTAGGGCAGAGGTTCGAGCAGCTTGTGTCAACCGATCGTGAGATTGCTGAGCAGGACCGGGCAGCAGTTGAAGGGCTGAATGTTCTGGTGTTACGGGAGTGGGGTGCAGCCGGTGGTCTCGAAGAGCGGATCCAGGCCCTCGACGGGATAGTCAACGGGCTGTGGACATTAACAGAGGCAGGGGGGAGATACGCACGCCTGGTCAGGCGATTCGAGCGTTGGATCGACCAAGTGTCCGAGCTGGAGGAAGCGCGCCAGACGGGCCAGATGTCTGTCCAGAAGAGTGGGGGCCAGGCCCTCTTCGTTGACGAACTGGACTCATCTTGGAAGGAGGATCTGTCAAGCATTACCCGTCGTTTGGATGGGTGGCGCAGACAACTACGAGATATTGGTGATCTTCCGGCAGGGGAAGGCACCCAGGGGTCGAACCTGGCTCGGATGCTCGAGGGGTCTCGGGCGTTGATCCACGACACGCTCGCCGAGCTCAGTCTGATGGAGGATATTGAGACTCAGATTCTCACAAGAGAGGATGTTTGGATTGAAAGGATGAATAGAGACGAGGAGAGAGATGATACCCCTGGAGCTGGAGCGGTTTGGCGTCTTGTTTGAGCGGCAGCATAATTGCTCGCTAGCAGTTTGGGCGCATGATATATATAATGACATGGCGACTTAACATACAGCTCTCGCCACGCGTACTAATGAATCCATGTTGGGAATATTCGTCTCGAATTTCTCTATGAACAACGATTGAACTTTCTTTAAACTCATGGTAGCCACCCCAAGCCGTAGATGCTAAAAGAGAGACGGGCCGAGAAGAAGGAAAAGCATATTAATGATATTTCAATGTGTCCAGGAGCCGAGCTGCCTCGTACTCCTATTCAAAAATCACCCTGTTCCTGAGATTCACGCACAAAAAGGAAAAACAGAAAACTCCCCCAAAGCTCCATGCGTATGAGACAGCGACAGAACGCAGCAAAAACAAAGCTGAGAAACAGCGCAATGGCAGAGAATTCTAGATTGCTTCGATTTCGGATTTTCGATTTCCTCCTTTGGTATTTCCCCCCCTCCTCCGCAGTCGTCGTCATTTTCAAGCGCACGTAGCTCTGTTGTAGTCTCCCCTCCCGTGGGCTTTCTCTTTCAATGGCATGAGATGATGTTACGTTCCCTTTCTTCTTCTTCTTCCTTTTTTATTTTGGTTTTCGTTACCTTTTTTTTTATTTTACTTTATTTTTTTATGTTTGGATTAAAGGAACGACCGCCGGGGGAAGCTCACGCCCTGAATAGCCGGCTCGTCGACGAACCAGCTCGCGCGGTCCCCCGCGCCCTCGTTGACGAGCGCGCAGGGCAGACCCTTGTCGGCGTCGAAGATGTCCTTCATAATATCCTTCTTGCCCGCCCCCGTGGCGACGAAGGCGACGCGGACGGCGTGGGTGACGACGGGCAGGGTGAGTGTGATGCGCTTCGGCGGTGGCTTGGGCGAGTCGTCGATGGGGGCGACCCAGGCGCTCGTCTCGCGCAGGAGGGGGTGGCCGGGGAAGAGGGAGCAGGTGTGGCCGTCGGGCCCGCAGCCGAGCAGGAGGAGGTCGAAGATGGGGAGGCGGACCGAGTCGCGGCTGGCGAAGCTGGAGACGAGGACCTGCTCGTAGCTGTCGGCGACCTCCTGGAGGTCGTCGAGGTGGGCGACGTCGATGGTGTGGACGGTGGGCTGCGCGTCGGCGGGGAGCTTGTCGAGGAGCTCGGACTTGAGGAGGGCGTAGTTGGAGTCGGCGTGGTCGAGGGGGACGACGCGCTCGTCGGCGAAGAAGATCTCCCACTTCTTGAAGTCGATTACGTCGTCGTCCGAGGTCGGGGGCGCGAGGAGCGCGGCGGCCAGCGTCTTGGGGAGGGAGCCGCCGGAGACGGCGACCTTGAAGATGCCGTGGCGGGCGAGGCCGAGGGCCTGGCTCTGGACAATGTATTTGCGCAGGGCTGGCGCCAGAGCGTCGACGCCTGAAAAGGCGTAGAGGTTGGGCTGCGTCTTGGGCATGGCGGCAGAGTGGCGAGCTGCGCTCTTCGATCTCTTTTTTTTCTTGTTCGGCGTACTTTGGAGAGGGCACAGGCAGGACCGGGTTGGGAATTGGTGGGTACAAGAGGAGAAGAGGGAAAGAGGAAAAAAAGTTGAGCTGTCGGATTCAAGCCCGGGCAGTCGTTTGCTATAATGTGCTCGGTATAAGGTGGGCTGGAGCCTTGGAGGGGGAGGTGACTTATCTAAATGAGATGGAGGGGTAACATCAACAGGGGTCGAGTACCAGACCACCACAATTAATAGAGCTAGTACCTAATGACATAGCAGCAAAGGATTCCCTCGAGCCTGATGAATTTCTGTGTCATCCAGAACGTCTGGAAAACACATGTGTTATACTAACGGTCTTTATAAGGAATTACGATTATCAGGTAAGCGACAGACAAGCCATCTTCTCCCGAGCTCTCCCTTGTTTTGAGTTTTCGCCCTACCCATGCTCCTTGCCTCCGGATTTTCACATTAAGGTGCCGAGGGCGAAGGTGTGGGTTGTGGGCTGTGGACTGTGGATATCACTGGCGGGTGGATGTGATGTGGGATGATGGCATCACAGCCCAGACCTCAATCAATCACCTCTCACCTATTTTCTTCCGCTGCAGGGAGAATTGACGTCCCACAAGGTCTGTGGCATTGTGTTGTGTACCCAATGGCTGGGAGGCAGACGAGGTGCAAATATTGGAAGTGACGGTGGCAAAGAGGCGCCCGGAAACTAGAGCCGTAAGCGCTCCCCTCTCCAGCCCGTCTCATCTCATCAATTCCCACCGTCGAATGCCCGCCCCTCATGATGACGAAATGACGATGGTTGGTGGTGATGAGGTTTTTTCATTTTTCTGGGGCTCGCCATATTGCTTTGCCCAAGTGGCCCCGCTAACGTTATCTGTCTGCTGTTCTCATCACCCCGAGCGGGAAATTGTTCGCCGAGAGCTGGTGTCACATCATGCCAGCTGTGCAGCCAGCGGGCGGCATCGTAGGTTTCCTCATGTTCCCGTTCGAAAAACACCAATCGGCTCGACGGACCTTCTCGCCAGACCGGGGCCCTGCTGAGGAATGTTGTGCCAACTCGCCATCCTACCTTCTGATGTCGAGCCCGCGAGATAGTCTCGCCCACCGAGGAAGCAAGCGGGTTGGCTGGCTGACCATGGATGTGGGATATAAGTCAATGCACATGCAAACAATATATGCCCCGGCCGGGGTTCGCTCCCTTAGCCGGCATGAGGACGAGCCAGCAAAGCGAACCAGCGCCCGCTGTTCCACCTTGTGCCCTGCTCCTCGATTTGAGCCGGGAGAAGAAGACAAGGATGTTGGCCAATGCCTCATGCTTTGTGTTCCAGCATGTGAACTTTGGATGCCACGGTGCCTTATCTGTTGGTCATTGGCAGCTCAGGGCTGGTGAGATTGCATAATGACAATTGTATAGGTACTTGTGCAACTCAGGAGCCGGGTATAAGCACTATATGGTCCTGACGAAGCGACAAAAGGTAGATCAAGAGCCATGCTTCCCTTTCCTTCGATGATGCGCAATATGCAACTAGGTAGGTGGATACGTTGCTAGGAACCATGGCTACTTCTTTTGACCATGGGAACGTGAACTGAAGGATTGCCTGTTCCGCCCTTTTCGGAAGAGCCCCCTGGTATGATTTTCAAAAAAAGGCCTTGGAGTCCCCGAGGACTTAAGTATCCCTCTTTCTGATCATCTGGGTCTCGTCCAAAATTACACATGTATTGCTGTCTTGGGCTGGGACCTTCATATTGATAACTCAGTGAGTTGAGCTCTGAAGGCTGTTGGATATTCCGTAACGCAATTGAAATAGCATTCCGAATAGCTGGTTATTCCAATCAATTTAATTGACGGCCCGTAATTGAATATGACTATGTAGGGGGGGCGTTCGCGCTCGAATCATGTCATCGATTACAGTTAGTGATGAGGCCATGGACGGCTTGAGGGTATATATGAAGAATGGGGCTTCCACCGTTGGGTGTCCTGCATCTCAGGGTTAAACTGTCGATCATAAGCATGTTGAGACCCTCTGTTCATGATTTATTTGGTCCCAGGGAATAGCAAATAGCAGTTAGCAGGCCGAGAGGCCAGCCGACAGCAAATCTCATTACGCCATGGATCAATTACGGCAGGAGACGTAGGATAGAGTTGAGGCTGTTAACTGATGAGATTAGAATACTTTTTTCAGGGTTTTTTTATTACATACTAGGGGGATATCCCAAGATTAGGTTACTCGTGACTAGATCTATACGACTGGTTTTTTATACATTTCCAGTCCGTACCTAACCTTCAACTCTAATTTTTTTTACTTTTCTTCTTACACAAGCCACAGCAAGGCAACAGCTTCATAAAAAAACTCTAAGAAGGCCTTGCCAAGTATATAACTTGGCTATGGGCCCCAAGAGGGGACGCTCATTATCCACAATCAATCACAACACCTTTCCAAGCAAGCAAGCGAGCAAGCAAGCTCATTATCGCAAATCGCCAATCTCCAACCACCTCTCCTTCTGGCTGCTGGGGATGATTGTGTTTGTGAAGGCCATTATCGGGATGATCAGTCGCAAGGAGAGATGGTTGGTGATTGGCGATTTGCGATAATGAGCTTGCTTGCTTGCTTGCTTGCTTGCTTGCTTGGAAAGGTGTTGTGATTGATTGTGGATAATGAGCGTCCCCCCTTGGGCCCGGTTGCTGGGGATGATTGTGTTTGTGAAGGCAATTATCGTGATGATCAGTCGCAAGGAGATGAGAGATTAGAATACAATCTTCCCAGTAAGAAGAGGGGGGGAATTGATACACACAGCCACTGTGGCATTCCTCGGTCTATCGATGAGATCTTCCTCTCTGTTGAATCCGAGGCAGTGGATTTCAAAAGATCAGAAAGTGACGCGGGCACCCTGTCCGCATAGGTTGCCGTCTGGATCTTCCGGCATTAAAGCGCCATTGCAGTATCGTTTACCGCAATAGTTGCCTCATCATCCCATATCAATTGACAAGGTCCCTATGGCAAATATGAGAATAATACAGCCGTAACAAGCCAGCATCTTGTTTGTCTTCGCTCAGATTCAATAAAAGCATGGAGTGATTAGTCGTTCTGAACAGAAAGTAGGAAAAGTAGGCGCCTATGTAGTTAAACTTCAGTCCTTGGAAAATAGGGAAGTTCTAATGCCTCGTACTGGTCTTGAAGTGTCATTCTGCTTTGAGTTAGATGGGGTTTACTCACTGAGCATAACATCGAGAAGGGTGTCTCGATATTCTCTCGCCTGCCACCTTCTCGATTTTGAGAACAAGAGTATCCTATCAGGCTGTATGCTCCTTCCTTCGTGAATGGCGTTTCTCTATTGAGAGTCATTAGGAAGGATCGAAGAAAGTGCGGCTGGTCACAGGGGCCACGTCACAACAAAACGTCGAGACACCAAATGGTATTGAAGAGGCAGCTTTGATTCAATCCGTACGTAACAGTATATGTTGACTTTAATTAGGTACCAAAAGTATCTTTCCAGAAAATGAGGCCGTCATTTCAAGGCAAAAAGTACCTGTGTAAATCCTTGATCAAGGCCGATAGAGGAACAATATGGAACTATCAAAAAATAGCCTAGTAAATGCCTAGACGAAGCATTGTGAAATATCAGTCTGATTATGTTTTGTGTGGTAAGGCAAGACGGCTCAGCGTTTAGTGCTAGTGTGGATATAGGAGCTGAACAGATTCAAGTGAACCTTCAGCAAAACAGGCAGGGCCGAAACCTCGAGATCTGCGTCCATACCCATGTACGTTCAGCCTCGGAGAAATATTGGGAATAAGGGGGAACAAGGTTTTGAAATCGCCTATTTCCAAAAGGGACTCTTTACCAGGATGTTTTGGTTGTGCTTCAAAGGTGCCCGAGGCTCCGAAATTCAGCGCCAGAAATGACGTCAAAGGCTTCGAGCGTCGCACGAGATAGGCCTTCTTGGCCCCCAATAATCGCGAATTTAGCGGTCACGACAATCAAGTATTCGGGAGCCGTCTTCTGCCCTAGCGGCCTTCCGCGCAGGTATAACCAGGGTTTTCAGGAGGAAATGCTCCTGAACATCAGGGTCCAAGCCGCTTTCGGGAGATTTCCTGCGCGGCCGTTGGTGCAATCAGATCGCGTTCTTGAAGATTCCCGTAATGTTCTTTCATTGCACTACCTCAGGTAGGTTAGTACTACTTCATGCCTTCCAGGGTTCCAGGGTACGCGGATTTCGCTGAGGGGCCAATCCCGTGCCCCGCCAGCCCTTCTCCGGAGGTGTGCCATTCCCTCTGTTTCGAGGGATAGGTCAGGTAAAGAACCGCCAATGTCCACAATCTATAGCGTAACTTGCCAGTGTGGGAATAAGAAACGATGAGCACCTTAGCTTGTAATATCAAACCATATGGGCCATAGATCGAGGATTACCATCGCTTTAACATTCTCGAAAAATCGATGCTATTCTTCAACACATTATCCAGGTGGGGGATTAACATCGTTCGAGGCCAGACTGCGCAGTAGCACACCCCACGACTACTTGTCAGCAGACACACCCATGCAGAATTTAGTCAGTGTGACGTACGTGCAGCTAACCATAGTGTCGACAGCCGTCGAATGACAGATGGCAGCGACAGCTTCTCAGGTGAGGTGGTGCAGCGGAAGGGCTACACGCCGAAGAAAGGAGGGGCTTGAGGGGGTTACCCTCGTCCAGGCCCCGCCTAAAAAAATCATGAAAAATCCAGGGTCCTTCCTCATGGAGGGGCGGGCCTGTGGAAGGAACGAAGAAGCGTCGATGCTTATTCCAGGTGCTTCTCAGCCGTCCATTTATTAGGCCCTGGCGCATACATCTGCCCGGGACTTTCTTTCACCTGTCGACCTCACCTCCTGAATTGCTAATCACCTGGAGCCAACAGGTACAGCGCACAGACACAGCCAAGGCAACGACCGCCTGCAGACTGGCGCTCGTCTTTAACTCTCCAGTTTCAACCCCAATCGCTCATCGCATTGTCTATACCACCTACCTTCTAACCCCCCTGGACACAACCATTCGCTCCACCTTCGATCATGGATGGGGAGGTTGACATGCACGAACAGCTTCTGGACCGCCGGCTCCAGCTAACAGAAGCCCTGGGCAGCCTTCCCTATGATCTGATCCATTACCTTGAACGCTCTGTCGTCCATTCTGATCTGGGCTATCCCGACCTCGCAGCTGGCGATGCCTACCGTGCACTCTTACTTTGCGATGAGGTCGCCAACGAAGGGTTTGAGTACCATGAACAGGCCCTCGAGAGCCTCCAGATGCACGTTGGCGTTGCGCTCCCCGAGGTTCTCAGCTTTGGCGCATTAAGGAACGAGTGGTCGCTCACCCCTGGGTCCAACCCCGATGGACCAACCGAGGCAGCTACTATGAAAATGGCCACAATCGCATCCATTCGGGCCTACCAGATTCTCTCTTTGAGTCTGCTTCTCTGCGGTTGCCTCAAGAGCGCTGCTACCTTTTGCGCACGCGGGCTCAACATGGCCCCTTCGAACCGCGAGCTGCTCGATGTGCAAGGCCATATTCATACTGTATCTAGCCGCAAGCTTAACAAGAGTGGCGTTGATATCAATGATCTTCCCGACCACGGTCTTGTCAGAAGAGAAGTCTACCCTTGGAACAACCATGAGCCCGATCGATTCTCGGACGAGTCTCTCAGCGCTCTCAACGCCGATCTAGAACAAATGGCACCCAAGTGTGAGGTGAGAGTGGCCACGCTACCCGTGCTGTTAGATGGAGCAAGCGAGACGGACAAATACGACATTATACCTACCTGCAAGCAGCTCGGAGTGTTCGCTAAGGAGGACATCGCCCCGGGAGAAACCGTGTTGCGGGAATACTCGCTGCTGACCGCGAATAACCGACTAAAGGACCCAGTTTGTGATGCCTGCAGCTCCGATCTCCCACCACTCGGTAGTGACCAAGAGGCCGTCAACTGCGATGAATGCTATGACACTGTTTTCTGCAGCCAGGATTGTCACGATCAAGCCCAGGAGCGCTACCACCCATCCGTATGCGAAAAAGATGTAGATGCTATTGCCAAAGACCCGGAAGCATTCGAAGCCGGCGAAACCCTGTACCTTCTACTACTCTCCCGCGTACTTGCTCTAGCTGCTCATCAAGAAATACACCCTCTCGAAGTCCGCGAGGTGAAGTTCATCTGGGGAGATTTCGTGCCCTCCAGATTTAATGACATCAACCCATCGCCAAATGCAGGCCCGCCTCCAGAATGGACACTCCCTTTTTCTTTCAAGTATAACATCGAAACCCCACTCCACGTACTCGAGAAGATGGACGTGGATATCTACACCACTCTCGCCAAATATGATTTGTGGGTATTGAACACCCTCTATGCCAAGTTCAGGGGGACAGCTTCAGCTCGGAAAAGCCTTCGAGACGGAAGGCCAGATGTTGCTGCTGTCCATCCATACTGGTGCTTGGCCAACCACGATTGCAACCCAAATGTAACCTGGGAATGGGGTGGCCATATGGTCCTATGGGCTAAGAAAGAGCGAATAGGAGGGAAAGAAGGCGGGATCAAGGCCGACGAAGAAATACTGAATCACTATTGTGACATCAACCTCCCCGTCCAACAACGACGTGAATGGGCTCTGGGTAGCTTGGGTGGCTGGTGTATGTGCCAGCGTTGCCGTGATGAAGCAGCAGCCGCAGGTGGGAACGCCGGGACGAACGGGGAATAATGAAGATGGAAAGAGGCAAGCTTGTGAGAGTTGATGCTTCCGGTTCTTTGATCTGCTCACATTTAATCCACCACGTTTCAGGCGAGGGGTATACGAGCTCATATTAAACCTCTATATAATCTTGGATATAAGTCTAATGTTAGGAAAATTAAATAAATAAATAAACACTTCAATTGGGTAAACTCCTATAACGAGGTCGGTATATTCTAGTTAATCATGATGAACTATTGACATCTTAGGTCTGGCATTGCCCAAAGTCTGCAAATTCCATCTCTTCTCTGGCCTATGATAATATCTGCCCCAGTTCACACACATCCCCGTTAGTTATTGTTGCGTCGTCGGGTTATTTAGGTTGTCCAGTCTATATGCGGCTAACCGCATGATAGTCCTCGCGCAGCAAGCCCACAACATAGACGAGAAATGGGTGATTCGTTGATGCTTACAAACACCTCGATATAAAACTTGATACATTGTAACCGTAGCCCTACAAGATCAAAAAAAGGCAGAAATGGATGCCTCAAGTTCACTCCCCCATTGTGTGCCTCATGGCGTTGTATGAAGCAGACGACACTTGAGTTGATCATCCGAAATTCAGTCTTCTCATGTTAGCTAGCCATTATCCATCCGCTCCTGCTACCGACTACATAACCTACTCGAACTTGTCCCCTCTTAGTAAACTGGATGCTAAGGTGAGTAATATCCCCTAGTTTGGATATAGCCCTCGGCGTTGAGGGTATGGGAAACGGGGGTTTCAGGGGCTATTTCGGGAGACTCACGAGAATACTCAGCCTTGTGACGATATAATTATCAAAGAACAAAAGATGACTGGTGCAAGGCAGCCACTTTGACAGGCGCCAATGCGCATTAATGCTTTATCATTATTGTGAATTGTATACTGCCATGTTTTGTATTGCTAACTACCATCACAGGCTTTCCTTGATAAGGGACCTCGGGGTAAATATGGGCATAGAAACCTAGAACCAACCAAATCGATTCCACCGCGGCCACGTCCATCTCACTTAGGTCCTGGCAGGGGTCGCGGCCCAACAATCTGCCTCCTCCCGGCACCGATACCTTGGCTTCCCTTGTTCTGGCCATCACCACCCGTGAAGCCGGCCCATTGCCCAACATCCCACTTGCCGCCGATTCCACCGCCGATTCCGTCGACGCCGTTGCCGCTACGGACGGCTGCGGCCGTCTCCTTTTGCGACTCCTCCCATTCCTGCTGGCGCTGGCGCTCCATCTCCATCTCGCGCTCGAGGAGGGACTTGGAGGCCCAGCCCCCGGCCTTTGTCTTCTCCTGGCTCTGCACCCGGCGTCGGTCCTCAGAGTCTTGCTCCTGTGTGAGTCCGAGCTCGCGAGAGTAGGTCTGTTGGGGTTTTGGTGCTAAGGGAGGAGGTGCTTTGCCCGCCAGAAACCTATCTGTTCTGTTCTGGGGCGCTGGAGGAGTCGAGGAGTAGGCTGTGGGGTCGGGGAGAGGCCGGCTGGGACTCTTAGTCCTAGGAGCCGCGGTTGGCACTGGCAGTGGTCGAGGCGACGTGACCGGCTTTGAAATGGGAGCCGATGCCGGTTCAGGGGTGGAAGGCTTTGGCCCTGGTGCTTCTTGGTGCTGATTCCACTTTGTTCGTAGGAACTCGCGCTCGTCTCTTGACCACGAGTCCTGTCTGGTTGGGATCTGCGCCTGCTTGATTCGGGGGTCTGCTGGCTTGGGCTTGATTTCAGCCTCCGATTCCTGCCGCCCCGACTTCCCCTTGCGCTCTCGCTCATATTCTGCTTCGCGCTGGCGGGCCAGCTCCAGCTCCTTCTCCAGCTCCCTCACCCGGCTGCTGTACTCTCCTTCGGCTGGGGGCTCGGGTGCCTTTTGCTCTGCTTGGTACTGGCTGAGGAACTGTCCCTTGAGCCTGTTTTCGCTTCGACTCCTGGCCCGCCGCCGTTCTTCCTCCATGCGCACCTCGGCCTCTTCCTCTTCCTGTCGGCGTTTCTCCTCTGTGATCTTCCACTGTCGCTCTTCCTCTTCCCATCGCCTCTTCTCTTCCTCCGCCTTTCGTCGCTCTTCCTCCCTCTGGCGTCGCTCCTCCTCCTCCCACCTCTGCGCCTCTTCCAACTGAGCGCGCCTCTCATCCTCCTCTGCTTCTTGCCGTTGTCTTTCCTCCTCAGCTTCCTTCTCTTTGCGCATACGCTCCTTTTCCGCGAGACTGGGGACCTTGGGTCCCGCATTTGTAATCTGTCTCCGGGCCCCGAAAGCGATCCCAAGGTTCCCCTGGCTGGCTCCCCCCATGTACCCGTACTGCGCAATGTTCCACGCCGGTGATGAGGCGGACTCGTGCTCCTTCCTGCTCCAGCTAGTAACAGGACCAGGAGATCCGGGACCGCGGGCGGGAGAACCCTTTGTAGGGCTGTAGCGCCCGGAATCCCCCGTCCTGTGGGAGAAGACGCCGCCAAAGTTTGACGACGAGTTGCTGGTGACGGAGATACCCCGGTCACGGGAGGAGGCCGGAGGGGTCGCGGGCGGGCCGGTACCCTGGGGGCTGACCACACCGCCGCCCCGCGTCTTGGGGCCGATGACCCTGGGGAAGTTGGCCGGGCTGGCAGCATTGGCGGCCCTACTGAAGGCGCCGAGGCACTGGAGCACCTGCGCGGGATCCTTTTGCTCGTAGAGGTCAACGGTCAGGAAGGTGTCGTGCTGGTGCAGGTTTAGCGGCGGGGCCTGGCAGGCGCGAAGGAATATGGAGATGTTCTCCATCTGTACGAAGGGCATCGCCGACTGCTTGAACTTGACGCCGGGAGGTGGCAGGGCGAGGTTCACCAATCTGCGCAAGAAAAAGTAGGTTAGCTAGGTGTTGCGCGGGCGCTCCGGAAGCGAAGAAAAGGGGGGCAATCGCAATGGAAAGGAAGTTGATTGTCGCATACTTGCAGAGAGCGATTCCATCCCTGAGGGCTTCAAGGAGGTCTGATGATGGGAGTCTCTCGCCTAGGATCTCTTCGATCCAAGCTCTGGCCTCGTTCGCTGCCGCAGGCGTAAACTTGTCTAAGCGCACCTTGCGCAAATCCTTATCCAAGGACGAAACTGAAGCCATGGTCGCTTCCAATTCCCGCTCGCTATCTTGGATTGTATTGAGATCAGGAGCGAAAAGAGGGCGGAAGGGTTTTTAGCAGAAAGCGTGGTGTCGCACTTGGATCCGGCTGGTGGGGGATATGTGCGACCGTTGGAGGGGGGAATGCTGGATGTCGCAGGAGGTTGTTATGTGTATGTTCTCTCCGGTCCTAAAGATGCCGATCGCATTCCTCGAGGGGCGAAACAGCCGCCAGGTCCTTAGATGGGGAAGAGGGGATAACTCTTGGACCAGAATGCGCAGGTGGGTGAGGGAGAGAAGTTCATGTTAGGTTGTCGCCAGGAGAGACAGCTAGTGAAGCGAACCGTTGCTTCATGCTTGGCTCCCGTCACCGGCCCAAGCCACTAATTCGCACCTACAGGGTACGTACCCGAGGCGTCGCGGCCCAATGACGTGGGTTGAGGTGGCGGGTGCCACCCCTGTTTAGGTGTGGCTGGGCTTATCAGCGTGCAGCATTATCGCATTACCAAACTGCCGGCTCATGCAAAGAAAACTTGTGGCGCAGGTAAAACGTGGGGAGCTCGCCGTTTCATCCCCTCCAGGATCATTGCCGATTGACTCCCAGAAGAGAGCATTATCAATGGCTCAGGCACGAATAGGGCCTCTAGCGCAGGCATGGCAGAAATGGAAAGCTCTTCGGCTTCCCTGGCGGAAGCGCTTCCTTGTTGGTAAGTCCCTTTCACCCCTACACTCCAGCCATGGCTCGCATCGCTTAAGCGACTTGCTCAACGCTGACATCTCCCTACGGCAGGCTCTGACCTTAACGGGAACACCTACTGGGAGTTCCGCCTCACAAATGGCCCCGAAGAACGCTGGCGACGCATCGTCAAGTACCCGAGGTCGACGCACTTCTCCGAGGTCAAAGTGAGCCCGCTCTGGCATCAATGGCTGCGGTACACGCGGGACAGTCCACCCTCCCTCGAAGAGCAGCACGGAGACGTTGTCCGCCAGGCCCGGATGAAGAAGCTTGCTGCAGAGGCAGATGCGCGGTGGGAGGCCAAGCCTCGGGTCATGGATGCGCCTGGTGCTGCCAACAGCCAACCAGTGCGTGCCTTGGGTTCTGCCAGCGCGGATACAGAATCGACACCCAGCCAAACCGCATCTACGAGTCAGGAGAACGTGAAGGAGGCCAAGCCCGATCCGTGGGCCAAGCACAAGGCTCAGGGTCCCAGTGAGAACTGGCAGCCCGAGGCATGGAGCCCCAGTGCTCGCAAAAAGTAATGATCATGCGTGTAATAACTTGCTCTGTAACTTTTGTGTATATTATATACCCGACCTGGCGTCTAGGTGCGTCGTATTGTAACCGGTCCGGCCTGGTTGGCTAATATGTATAACATCTTCGCCTATAACAGAAAAAAGAGCACCGCTCCAAAAAAAAAAAACAGATATCCCATCCCATCCTTTACACTCCACTGTTCCTAATACCTGTTCCCGCGCCATATTTTTCGCCCCCAAAAGAGAAAGCCCATTCCATCAAGTCCAAACAAACGCCCGCTAACAGTAGGTAACACAGTGCCCCCCAAGGCCGACCAATAACTCTAAGAATGCATATCAAGTAAACTCTAATCCTCGTCTGTTGTGGCGCTCTCGTCTGTCATGGCGCTCACAAGGAGTCGTATTCTCGCGGCGGAGTTGTCCAGAAACTTCTCGGCCATGAGGTCATCGGCGTCCAGCTTGACCTTCTTCGAGGCACGCTTGTTCTTCACCTTTGAGTCTCGCGCCTGCACGCCAGCTTCGACTGCCGTCGCGAATGTCTTGGAATAGGCGAGCTCATCGGCCAACCATAAAAGCTGCAAAGCTTTTTCCACGACTAGTGATAGCTTTGCGTTATCCTCGACGGATACGTTGTTCGCTGGGTGGATGATGAAGCATTTCTCAAGCATGATCGTCGTCAGGGCCCCTTCAAGCTCACCTTCAGGGTCCACTTTTCCGGGGTTCTTATGACTTTGAGGGAGGAGGAATAGGAACAGGAGCTTCGTAAGGGTGATCTCCGATGCAAGAACCAGCGGGGAGTCGCGGCAAGCCACAAACAGCGAGAAGAACGGCAGTGGCTGCACCTTGAGTAGCTTTGCAGTGTCATCATATAACCTCTCCAGTTCTTTCGCGGTGCCCAACGCGTGAGTTGCTAGTGACAGTAGCTTGAAGACTCTTAGCCGCAGGTAGATGGACTCGACTAGCCCAGGCTGAGAAACGCCCAGGGTCTCGGCCTTTCTTGATTGACGCGGTTTTTGAGGCGTGGGTGGTTGTGAGCCCCCTGACGAGATGGCATCCTCGTCGTCGAAATAGTCTCCGAACTTGCCATTCTCCAGATCCAGACTCTCGTGCTTCCTCTTCTTAGATTCCCTCTTCGGCCCCTTGAGCTCGTCTGAAAATACTTCTTTGAATGCCGACGTCGAAATCTTGTCGCCATGGGCGAAGATGGCTTTCAAAATACACTTCCGTCCCGGGCCGTCCTGGTCCATATAGGTGGAGATGATTGACTCTTGCCGCAAACTGGTCTGAACGTCGTCGCTTCCACTGTTGGTATCGCAGCATTCCAGGTCCTGTCGTTCACGCTCCTCCCAGTCCTTCTCCATCAGGTCAAGCATGAACTCAAGCCATGGTTTCCAGTACCTCCAACGCTTTGGGTACAGCACGCTGCAGTTGAATGCCCATCCCAGTACCGTCCAGAAATCCTGCGCCCGGCTCCAAAGGCTGCCGCTGTTGGCGAGGTTGCACTCCAGCTGATCCGCGACGATATCCGCGTCAGAGTCGGTGTCCTCGGTGCTGTGTCGTTGTCGCCTTCTCGACCATGATTGCTGAGAAAAGCGTGTAGCCGATTTGAAGTCGGCATTCAAAGGCCCAACTGTCGAGAGTAGGCTTTTTAGGTAATTAAGCGCTTGAGCCGGAAGATCGCGATGCTCTTCCTTCGTAGCCCGTGTGGTATATTGTGGGTGTAATATTAGAGTGTTCAGAAGTGCTATGTGGCTCGCAGGAGGGACGGATATGGGTTTAGATAGCGCTGATGATCGTCTTGATTTGCCAGCAGCAAGGATGCTGCTCAGCAGGCTCACGCCAGAACCGTCTGCGCCACTGTCAGCGTCGGGCCATCTTCAACCATCGCATCAAAGACACGGATGAGGCGGGACTCACAGAGTTTTTCATCCAGAAATATGTGGCAGTGGTCCCTCAGCTCGGAGGGCAGGGGCCGTGCATCGTCATACGGCGACGCATTCTCGTAGACAGGGCTGCTAGCCGTCGTTGATTTGCTGCCGTAGTGGGAATCAACAGCGGTGTAGAAGGACGAATCATTCGACACAGAGCTGGCCGGTGAGAAGGTTGCCATCGCTGTCGGTAGAGGCGTCTCAGGGGCGCAACTGTCTGTGAGTACGCGACAACGCGTAAAGCAGCTGCCGTGGGATGGTGGGACGGAGGAGCAGATGGATTGTCGCCATGTAGTCCCTGCAGCGCGGCTGGAACTGATTCAATTATTGTCCTCGATTTCGACAACCACAGCACGGGCCGCTGTAGCCTATTGGTGCTAGGCTCAACTCGGCCGACGCGTCGAATGGCACTGTGTGGGATGAACGCGCCTGCGCCACACCGTCACTGTTTTTCACCGTCGGTGCCACACCTTGATTGCCGCTTTTAGGTCCAACGTAATTAACTGTAACGGTCAGGAGAAACAACCACATCATTTGTTAGGTTCCACGAACATTTTCAAGTGGTATCTCTATTTGTCTCTTAATTTCTCTATGATTAAAATGCCCAATAAAGGGCCAGTCTATTGTCTATAATTCGTAACGACCTGTCCAGGTGCTCTCATGCCAATCCCGAACGCCTTGCCCTGTTATGCTTAAGGACCCTTCACCTCCTGAGCGAAAATGCAATAATTCATATGACAACCGTTCCTTCCGTCCATGTCTTTCCATTAACATCCTCTTTCACTAACGACGAGATGCTGCGGAGGCGTTTGTGGCGTTTGTCCTATGTCTCACCACCTCCTCCATAGCCTCATCCTCATCCACGGGCTGGTGTGTCGCGCGCATGCGCGCGAGGACCTCTGCTGCCTCGGAAGCGAATTCACACTTCATTCTGATCCTATCACCGTATTTCCAGAATAGGAACGGGAATGGCACACACGCGACGGCCAAGAAGGCGGGGATCGAACTGGCCCAGTGAATTCCAAGATCCTGGTACATGTAGGTTGTGAAGAGGGGAAAGACGGCACCGAACAGCGATCGCAGGACGGAGTTGGCAGCGAGCACGGATGCCGCAAAAATGACATAGGAGTCGACGAGGTAGGTCATGAGCGACAAGAATACGAGCACAATGCCCGTACCGAATACCCCTGAGCCGACAATAGACACGGCCCAGTGAACCTCGGGGCCGTTTGTCCAGGCGAACCAGAACATTCCCACGGGAATGAGGATCGAGCCGAGGATGGCGGGTGGGAGACGTGCTTCAGGGGGAGCTGCACCGCCGTGAGCAATAGCTACACGGATATAGCGCTTGTTGTCGAGAATGCTGCCGGCTGTGGCGATGGTCATGCCCACAGCCAGACCAATGAAGGCCAAGCCACCAACACCTGGCTTCCACCCACGCCCCTGCTGATAGACGATGGGGAATGCAGCGAAGCAGAGGTACATGGTGCCGTAGATGATGGCCATGTAGAGCGAGGTAAGGAACACGATGGGCTCCTTGAAGAGCAGAACCCAGGGTCTCGACAGTGCGACCGCAAACTGTTGGCGAAGGGTTTTGGTGGGCTTGCCGGCATCCAATTTCGAGACGTAGACTTTTCCCGTCTTTTTGCTCAGAGCGGCAGCTCTCACCTTGAGTAGCACCGGCGAGTATGTTTCGGGGTAGCTCAGAGTGCTGATAATCCAGACGGCACCACAGAAAGCGGCCATCAAACCCTCGACCCAGCGCCAGCCCGCGGCCTGACCCAGGAAACCACCAGCAATAGGACCTACACCAGTCAGTCACTTATTCAAAACAAAATAAGGCGAGTTCACAATTACTCACCGAGAGAAGGTCCCAAAAAGGGGGCCATCGCAAAGATGGAGGTGGCGATACCTCTTTCCTTAGCCGAGAACATATCGGCAATAACACCACCAGCGTTGGTCAGGGGAGCTGAACCAAAAGAGCCAGCGAAGAATCGCATCACGATCAGGCCTGCAATGTTGGGGGCTCCCGCAGCTCCAGCATTGAAAGCGGTCAAACCCATGTAGGTAAAGAAGAAAAGTCGCTGGCGGCCGTACAACTCGGACAGGGGCGCCCAGATCAGAGGACCAATGGCAAAGCCCAGGACGAACATGGAAACACCAAGAATGGCGACTTCTGTCGACACATTGAATTCCCTGATAACACCGGTGACATCACCAGAGTAGGCCGAACTGGCAAAGGCTACGGAGAGGGTTGCCATGGCCTGGACCAAAGTGATTAACCATTTTCGGGACTGAGAGAAGGTCGTCGGGTCGTGTTGATCGTTGGGGATGAATTCGACCTGGAAAGGAGACTCGGCGGTTCCTTCGCCAGCGTACTTGTGGTCAAGGACAGCCTGAGTGATACCGGCCTGGTCAATTAGAGTGCGAAAGTACGAGTGCCTGTCGCTGGCGGTACGCTGTGACTCGACATCGGCGCCTGCTGCTGTAGCCGATGAAGACGACGACGACGATGATATCGGGGCTTCTGCCGTTGGTGCCATGGCTGCTTGGAGACGGCGTTGCAGTGCTACGATATGGTGATGTTGAAGTTGACGATCTTCGAGGTAACAACCCAGCTCCACCCAGGTGAGTTATATAGGGGCAGTCGGGCCTCTTAATAAAGTCACCGCCATGCCCGCATACTACTATCTACCGGTATCGACTACTGGGCCTTGAAATCTCCGGAGATAAGACGTCGAAAAAGACTGCTGTATTACCAAGCCGAATCGAGAGATTTTCCCGCTCCATGGAGCGGGTTTGGAGCATCTTGTAGACCAAGCCCTCCGTATCAAGTAAGCGGGAGGCCGGGATTCACAACATCCCAGGCTGGCTCCCGCTCCGTCCATGTGGCCATACCCAGAATTCAGCTAGTTTCGAACCTCCGAGCTGGATCAGGTGGAGCGTCGCCATCTTGGTTGAGCCCGGCGCTAGGCAACCCGGCTCCAATGCAGTGTGCCATTACTTAATGTGCCGAGGCTGCGTGCAGCTGGTGGGGGCTATATACGAATGCGCAAGAGTTTTGCTTTGCCCGCAGCACGTTGCAATTTCGATGGAGCGACCATGGCCTGGAGAAGCTCCAGATCCAATCTCCGGCTGCGACGTAACAGCGTTGTTTCCAAACGGCTGACCTGCATGCGGCTACATACATATGAGGGGCTGTATCATGCTGCGTGAGGGTGGCAGCAGAAACTCACTGAGAGGCATCATTGACGGAACAACGGCCTGAATCATTCCTGGCCGTAAGCCGACGACAGATGAATCAGTACACACCCGTATCATCTGCCGCTAACCGCCATCTGACGCCATCGATCGTCGGCCCATGCGACCAGAAAAAATGTTGCTTCCCCCAACGATAACGAATCCCTGCCCGAGCCCGACACACCAAATTATCCAGGCCCGCTTCTTTGATTAGGCTTCTCGACCTTTCCTTCGCCGGACACGTCTCGCCTCATTCGGCCGCCGACAGTCTGGTCACCAACCGGGATTCGGGGCTCAAAGATCTTCAAATCCCAGATAAGTCCAACAATGGACCCTTTATTGTTTTGCTGGTCCACTCACAGCGGCTTGTCGCTGCGCAGTGCTACGTACCAGCTCGGCACAATCTTGCCGATTCTTCTCGCCATTCATCCAAGATCTGATCTGTTGTGCTGCCTTCTCACGAATGTCCCGTTTCTAATCAGATCACCACCTGCGGCGGCCTTAGTACCTATACCAGTCTAATCTCCGAATCCATCCCATTCGTCCTCCTCTACCTCGTCCGTTGCTTGGTCATCTGATGTGCCACTACTGCTGTCGTCCTCTTCGTCAGACTCATCCCTGGCAATCAGTGTGACTGGTTCTCCCGTGGATTTTAGCACCGGCATCCCGAGCTGATCCCGGATGATTCTCCCCTCCACATCCCGGAGGTATGGACCCTCATCAGAGTCATCACCAACACCGTCACGGCCATCCGCATCGCCGCCGGATCGAACAAACCCCGCAACAAAGAAGCCCATCACTCCCCGCCCGTCCCCTTTGTGACTCCGAATGCATCCCTCCGCAATCTCTGTATCCCCGCCGCATTCCTCTGGAAGGCCCCGGACGTCCCAATCCCTCAGTCCACTGACCTGATCGTCTCTCCGTAAAATCCTCCAGCCCCTACTCCGGGCAATATCTGATTGTAGCGCCTTCATGACAACTCGCTCGTTCTCCTCCGCGTGCACAGAACATGTAGAATATGTGATCCGCTTGGCAGACGGGAACTTGAAGGCATGTAGAAGGATAATCAGCTGGAAGGAAGAAAGCGCCTCCAGCCTTGCCTGCAAGTCCTTGCTGGAATTGACGACCGTCTCGTTCCCTTCGTCATCGATGAGAACGTTCTGTGATGCTTCCTTCTCCCCCTTCTCCACCTCCCCATGCTTCCTCTTCCTCGCCGTCTGCCCATTCTTTGGCGGCGGTGCACCCTTGCCCTGGGACTGCTTGTCGAGCGCATCCGGCAGATGCAGCTCAGGCATGGAATCACGCCCAACAATCCCGCTTCCCGAACAACTCGGGTCCAGCAACAGCACCCCGACATCCTTGTACTTGTCCGCCTCGGGGTCGACCTGCAAAAAGTCCTGGCCGGGCGCGATGACCGTCTGCTTCCTCGACCCGGCGATCCTGACCATCTTCTCCAGCGTCTGCGCCCTCCGCGAGTCCTTCTCGAAGGCGAAGATGGTCTGCGGCGCGCTCTCAAAGTCCGGCCGGTGCCCGTGCAGCACGGCGGCCAGGTGCGTCGTCTTGTTCCCCGGCGCCGCGCACGCGTCCACCACGTCGCCGTCCTCGGAGCGGGGGTCGAGCAGGTATGCCGGGAAGCACGACGCCTTGTCCTGCAGGATGATCTTGCCGGCCCCGTAGGCGTCCGTCTTGGTGAGGTCGGTCCCCTGCGTGACGGCGAGGAGGTTGGGCACGTGCGGGTCGATGTAGACCAGCCTGGTTCCCGCCGCCTTGCTGGGCAGGGAGCGGATGACCTCCTGCAGCTCCGTCGTCCGCTTGTACGCGGCGAACGTGGTCTCCAGCTGGTCCTCGACGCTGCTCTTGAGGGCGTTGACGCGCACCCAGCGCGGGATGTTGGCCTCCTCGCCTGCGGACGCCCGCTCGACCTGCTCCCGTAGCTGCTCGGTGGAGGCGGCCTTGCTCCGGAGCCTTGCGAGCGTCAGCTCGGACGTGAGGCGGCCCTTGTGGCGCTCGACGCTCTGTCTGAGACCATGGCTCTGGGGGAGGGCGATGCCGCCCTTGGCCAGGAGCAGATCATGTGTCAGTAGTAACGAGAGAGCGGGTGTCAACTAGAAATATAGATTCAGTATCAGCTTCAAAAGCATACCCATAGGCCCAAAAGAAGAAGAAAAAGAAGAAAATAGAAGAATCCGATTTTGGCATTCAATGCGCTCGACAAGGTAAGATGTATAAGTGAAATCGAGAGCCATACCTTTCGTTCAAGTTTCAAAAGCTCGGCCCTCTCGATGACCTCCTTGAGCACGACACTCCATTTGCAAGTCTCCAGCACCAAAGCATATAGCTGATTGGGGGGCGACTTGAGGCCCTTCTTCTTGAAGACTCGAGCTTTGAGACTGCCGCCGTCCGAAGTTGGCGCTAGGAGGAACTCTGCCGCCTCATGGTAAAGTGACATGTCGATCACCAAAATGCCAATTTCATCATTTGATCTTCCCCAGGGCTAATTCTCTCATTTAATCCCCTTTCTCTTTTCGGGCTGTATGCGACAATGTCCGACTTGGATTGCTCAATCAACCAGGCGAAAAAGAAGATTTGGAAAAAAGATCCCAACCAACAGTCGTTCAAAAATTGACGCCAGATTGGGAAATTGGTTGATTCACCCGCAAATTACCCGCCACTGACCCACGAGTGTTCAGTTCAGCACTCTATTTACACTCAGCATCAGAACAAACAAGCCTTTTTTACCACATTCATGGATAGATTCACGATATCCCCTTCCCAATTCATATCGCATAACGTATAGCCCACCCAGCTACACCAAGGGAAAGCGACGTCGTTGTGTACCTCAGGTAGGTAACATTGGTCGCGGGTCACAAATGGTCTAGCTACGGGGTAGTTGTTGAGGATGACAAGCTCCGAGTGTTGATGCACCATTTGAGTACCAACGATGGCACATAGGTCTATATCGTGGGTAGGAAGACGTGTTGCTCACTCATCGAAATATGCCGCCCCATCACATCTCCAAGTCACAAGTCACCACCCTATGCACCGTCCCCTAGGACTTAGAGACCGCTGTTCTGCATTGCATGGTCCTGGGGCTCATGTTCCTCCATCTGACGGCCGACGGGAATGGTCTGGTGACGAAAGAAGGCGGCACCGATTGCCACGACGTTCCACCTAGTTCGTTCAACGTTAGCAGATGGTACTATACGACGACAAGGCTCTGGTAATCCTACGTATCAATGGCATTGTAGGGGTAATACATGGAACCCACTCGCTCCCTGCGCAGTTGCTCTTCCACCTTGCGGTAGAACAAACAAATCCTGGCTAGGCCGCCGGTCATGATCACCTTCTGTCATGTGGTTGTTAGCAGAATGAATTGAGACTGTGGCAGAATGTAGAAGTGGTGATGGCGCACCGAAGGGCGCTCTCTGCGCTCATTGCTCTCGACCTCGTCGTCTCCGATCTTGTCGATTAGCCGCACTAGTCGTTTTGCGTGCTCGTGGATCACGCCATGGATCTCGTCGCTTGGTTTAGACATGTTAGCGGCACTAGATTGAAACTAGACCCTACCTTGAGGGTGAGGGTGGGAGGGAGAAGGAAGGATTGGGTTGAGTTTATGATGGGCTGAAATTGACCACAGTTGATCCATGGAGCAATGGTATTTGAATGCAGGGGAAGAAAGAGATGTCCTACCTGGAGAAGTAGATTTCGGTGTGCAAGACTTGCACGGAAATATTCGGTGCGGCCAGGCGGGTTTCATGCTTGATAAGCTCCCATCTTCGAAGGATTTCGGCTCTGTAGCTGGGGCGACGGTTTAGAAATCTCTCTAGATCGTTCACATGGCGCTTCCGGACATGGAAGACAGCGTTTGAGATCTTGTCCTCCATCAAGTCTCTGAAAACTTGGTCTAGCCATAAACCACCCCCAGCGATTGATTTTGTGGGCGGGGGGATCGAGCGTCCGTGATCTTCCGGTCGAAAAACCGCGATATCCTTCGAGCAGATTAGTACGGATGGGGTGTGAGAAGGTTGGAAGGCACAAACAATGCTTAAACCGCCGCAGTCAGCGATGATCAGAGGCTCCTTCGGGATGTCAGCTGAAGCCAAATAGAATCCAAAGACATGGGACACAGAGACGGGGCAGTTGGGGCAGGAGATGGAAGAAGGGAGTGAAGTCTAAGGTAGGAATGTTCTAGATGATAAGCAAGAAGAAAAAGAAAATCATGGGAAAATTTGCCGAGAACATTAAGGAAGAAGTCTAGCTGAGAAGGGCCTTGATAGAGAGAAGATAAATAATATACCTCGATGGGCCCACGGGTCTCCAAAAGCTGGAATGTGCCGGCCAAGGCTGCCTCCGCTTCTGATCCATAGATCACTGTACTGCATTGGTTTGGGATGGCGGAATGGATGACAAGATTCCGGATTATTGAGGAACTGCTGCGAGAGAGTTTCCGAGGGTATGTGATTGCAGTGGTGACGGGGACACTTCTGTTCTTGCATTTCTCAAGAGCAAGAACAAAGAGACCCTCGAGAAAGGTCCTGAATGCATCATGTGTTCCCACCTTCTTCTTCTCGTGTCCTTCGTTTTCTCTCACCCAAGTCACCAGCCTGGTATCTTCGGCGTATTGATTAAACTCATAGAAAAGATCGAATTTGAAAAATCTCTGGATCTCTTCATCATCGTGCGGCTTTTCACGAGGACCAAGGAAGCGGGCTTTCGGACCATTATTGCCCAAAGAGACCGCTACAAGCGATGGGAATTTTCTGATTACTTTGGCATGAAGGATATCGTGACGTCCATGCGTCAAACAGTTGATGGCTTCAACGATGCACGCACCGGAGTACCTTGAGAGGTGTTAGCAACACTGGATGACACCCATCGTACTCTGGTTCACTTACGTTGTGCCTACATCAAGGCCAATGACCACATGTGGTTGACAGCAAGGAGGTTTCTCTTCCATCTCGAAAGACTGAATGGCGAGAAAGAAAATGTGATGCAATATTCAAAGGTCTCTAGAAATGGAACAGTATGTTTGAAGTAATTATCGAAGATGAAGAGGCAAGGAAGAGGAAGGGTAGGCGGAGGAGGGCAAAGGAGTACTTATAACTGAAGAAGCTGAATGGCATGCCGGAAGGACTTGATTCCTGCGAATAGCAAGTGTACACCGCATCGTCCAATCCCAAATATTGCGAGACTGTGTGATGTACCTCTACAGGCAATAAGGAGGCGCTTCTGCATTCCCACCCCCCTCCCCCGGTACTTGGCCGCGGGACGTTGAATGCCAACTCCCATAGACACTGGGCCACAGACCCAGCGTAAGCAAAATGCATAAGTGGAGAGCAGCAGGGCTCTGTATCCAGCCTGGGACGGCAGCGTAATGTTGTACCTTCTGGCTGATTCCCGCCGTTGTGTAACTAATTGGCACAGGACTAAAGGGGGGGGAGTAGGTTGGCTGCAGCTGATTTCCCCTAGTCTCGGTGCGGTGGCTTAGCTAGGGGGGTGTACAGAACCAAAAAGTTGTCGAGAGGAGAGTGAGCGGTCTGGCCGGTGTTGGGGGAAAGTCCCATCACGTTGTCACATCTTCTTTCCTTGAAGCGCCGTAGGTTAATGATAGAGAGCAAGCAGTGCTGGCAATGAAGATATGAGACATTGTAAACAGTCTGGGCCTGTTCGAGAAGCCAAAAAAAAAAGGAAAGAGAGAAAAAGTACAAACTTGAGTAAAAGGGGATATGGGAAAAGTTAATGACACAATAAGTAAGTAGCATTGGTGAGAATCTGTCTACAAGCTTCTAGCAAAAGGGTATGTAGCGAATTGTGAGATCAATGTGCAAACCCATTCAATTGTTAGCACCTCTGCATTCGCTCGTGACATCCTGGTATCCTAGTTCTGGCCCCCTTCCTCCAGCTTCTCCGGACAAACAACTTCCATTGGTGTGCTGTACATATCAGCATTGTACCAATAATCGAAACCAAGAGGATAGATGACGGATTCTGTTCCCACTTGTGGAAAGCTTCCATCGGTGTCTCCGTGAACTACAAGCGCAGGGACCATGACGTAGTCGACAAGCCCCGGCTCTGCTCCGAGCTCAGTGACTGTGATATCCATTCGATTCTCTTCCGGACGGAATCCGTGGACTTGAGCCGTATCTGGGTGGGACATCTCCATTCTTATGTGCCAGCGAGTTACAATCATAAGCATATCCATACGCATGACTAGATCGATCAAGTTCACGTAATTCTGGTCTAGGAATTCGAGGACCGTCATATTAAGCTCTGAGTGGGGATTAGTTTCGAGGTATTCAGTCTGGATACTGAGAACACGCTTCTCTATTAAGCTTCGTAGCCAACAAGGATCAAAGTGTCTCTGTTCGGGATTCTGTCGATGTACTACTCGAACAGTGAGATTGCGCCAGTGATGGTACAAGGGGTTGTATTTGTCATCGGAGTCGGTAACAAGCTCTATAAAACGAGTCAGCGCTGTCTTTACGGGGCTACTATTAGGAATAGATGCCAGAAATTTAAGCACACACTTCGAGCAGAGGCCTGTATTTTGCCAAATGATTGCCACAGCTCTCCATTCCACTTATCTGGGTCCGCTCCCGAGAAGACGTGTTCATAGAGGATGCGGTGAATCCAAGCCATGAAGATATGCTCAACAACATTTTTATTGCTAGAGTTAAAATGATTAGGCGCATTCGTCGCCCATTCACTGATCTCATTTTGCCACACACCAGGTAGCCTATCCCAAGAGTAGACTGGCGGCAAGGTGTTGAGGACAAACTCCCCGACGCGAGCGCGAAGATCTCCCCAGAATTGGATTATCATTTCTCCGCACTCGAAAGCGTTAATCCTGTCATAGTCCCAAGGTCTAGAGAGGGCCTTTTTCAACTGTTCTAACCCACACGTGGCTTCCTCGACGTCAACCGGGAGGGAAGTGGTGGAAGCAGCAGGGGCAATCTTGGAAGCAAGGCCTACTAGGTTGTTGGAAGGAGGGCGTACTAGGTTGTTGGAAGCAAGGCCTACTAAGTTGTTGGAAGCATTATCGGCGCTCGCTTCGGGAATTGAGCCCGAGACGGCTGGTTTGAAGGTTGCCGCGTCGTCAACTCCGTTGCCAGGTACGGCAGTAGGATCTGGGATGGAGAGGGCAGGATCCTGGCTGCTGTGAGTGGGCTGGCCGGATGGACTAGCCTTTGGCGCGTCGGTATCGACGACGTTGTCGATACTCTTCTCGGGGGCCGAGTCTGGGGCGGCAGACTTATCCGTTACTGTGTCGTCAGAGTCGTTTCCGAGTCTGTCTGGAGCACTCGGGGCGCTGCTGGTAGAACCCCGGTCGTCATGTGTGAGATAATCCGTGGAATCGGGCTCTGGCGCTTGGGTGTAGGCAGTGGCAATGGTCTCGAGGCTCTCTTTGCCGTGTTCATTCTCATCTGTGATTACAGCAGACCGGCTTCGCTTAGAGGCTGGCTCGTCTATGCCATCCTCGAGGTCAGGACTGTGACGCTTCGAACCCAAATGGGCCTTAACAAGGGAATCGGGGATTAACGAACCCATGTTTGGCGTGCTGATGTTTCAACCGGCGTTGTCTGAAGAATAGTGGTGAATGAAGGCTCTCAAGCCCAACTTGATTATAACCTGGCCAATAAACAACGTATGGCACAGGAATCTCAAGGAGACGGGCAAAATTGCTGGGCAACAGAGTTCGAGTCTTGGTTGAATCGAAGGTCAGCCGACTAAAGTGTGCACAAGTCTTATAGGCAAGAGAATCTGGGCCACGGACACTTGGTGAAGGGAGACAAAGAGGGGGCGGAGCTGATCAAACCCAGACGTCAGAACCGCCGAGTGCCACCACACAAACGCAATCTCTCAGCTTGTTGGGAGAGCTTGGGGCCAAGACAAAGGCAGGGGAGGGGGGTGGAAGGGCGTGTGGCTACCGAGCTACATGTACAAGGAACTATACGCATCTGCCCATTACCTACATGCTTTGACTGTGTCACACAAACAATAAAGGTGTTATTATGTCGTACGTCATGTGGCGTCTGAACAATAGGAAGCACAATAGCAACGGTCTAGACCGAGCCTGAGCTGGAAAGGCAGACCCACGACCCAGGGCACCGTTCAAGGATACAAAGGTGTAAATTCGCATTGCAGTGGCATTGAAAGAGGCATAGAGGAACTGGTCCGGGGAAGGTTGTTGGCTGAGCTCTTACTACCATAAGCAGGGCTGGTTGACTGACCTAGGAAAGCAGCCTCTAATACAAGAAATATGTTGGCTTCCTCCCAAGCACGTACATTCGATATTTGTGATCTCTTGACTCTACGCCAAATTGTAGCATGACAATTCTCAACATGTTTACAATGGTACTCCTGTTGCTGCCTCTTCAGCCCCTGGCAGTGGCTCCCTGCCAGATCAAAAGTGTGTACAGATTGATGTATAGGTATGGCACGGTACTTAGCCAAACAGAGAACTGATCGCCATCAGCCAGCCTTGGCTATTGAAGACTATTGACGTTGTGCACTGCGACTAGGCACCAGGGGCCCCTACATATATACATTCATGCGAGATACGATAAAGGGAGGACTTCCGGCGTCGTAACAGACAATCAGCAAGCTAGTTTTTGTCAGCTGGCCCAACGATAATCGTCTAGGCGTCGCTATTGGAGGTTATTGACGTTGTGTTACTCAACCAGGGACCTAAGGCGGCTGTATACGCAACAAGCTGGGATGCAAGGTACACGGCGAACTCCCAACAGCATGACACTACCTTGGTAGCCTGTGGCCGGCAAGTTACAGCCAGAGATGGGTTTTGGTGTGTCACATCCCGACACCTTATCTCGTTAGTTCTCCTCCCCTGCCCAGCAATCAAAGGTTGTTCAAGCGAGTGTTGTCTACGAACTCACCAACCGCCACAAAACAGGTTGTGAGACGTATCCCCGGGGGGGGAGGAAGCTAACGTACAACGCCGAGGATGGGAACTTTTCCCATGCATGTGCCCGCTATCCTGGGATTTGTTGTTGTGCATCCTCCCGCCCGTGTCTTAGGACGAAACGGGTCCCATCAGGACTTTACCGTCTATGTCTCACTAGCTAAGAGGGCTGGGTAGGCACTTGCGCTCATAGTAACAGAGAAACTTTGCTGGATTGTGCTCATTCTTGTGCTCTTGTTAGGAATGCTGCTTGTGCCCTCCGAAGGCCCCTCCGGCTCCGATCCAGGTAACAACGTGTCGGCCGAAATCAAGCTCAAGAAACATCTATCGCATCGCCTTCCTGGAATGACCCGTTGGTCGATGAGACAGGATTCTCCAATGTCATCCAGTCAAAAAAGGGCCTTTGCAATAATAGACCTCAAGCCCATCCTGGGTTTCTACATAGGCGCCACAATATGTGAGATCAAAATCTCTACTTGGCCGCATCATGTTTCTACACGTGCGACCGAGGAGGCACTTTTTAGACATGCTGAGGTGAGTTTCCTCGATACTAGCCAATTCGAAAATATACTAAGAAACAGGAAGGCTAACAGAATTCTAGAAGACTTGTTGTTTTGTCCCGATAGTATAGAGAGATAACGCCTCATGTCCAGAACTCGCAGTTGTGCGTCACGGCAGACATGTGATCCATATTTCTGTACGCTGAAGGGTATTTAGCGCTTGAAGACCAATTGAACTTGAGCCAGCAGATATAGCAAGTAGAACCGCCTCCTCAACGTGGCAGACACAATGACCTGGAAGCTTTGTCTAGCTGGCAGGCACCGACTTTTCAAGGGAGGTGCGGGAATAGAGGTGTTCGCCCCGATATACTTAAGTGTGGCAGCTTTACTAGCAAGCAAAGGTTGGATAGATTCCAGGTTCATCGTCTTGCGTTTCTAAGGGCACCACTAACTAACCGTCACAGTAGTATATTTCTTCGGTAAAACCTCGAAGGTCATCTTGCCAAATGCGCCTCTTGGGGGAGTTTGAAGTGCCATTCTGGTAAATGAAGATGCTTCGGTTCGTCGTAAAAGGATCTTAAAAAGTTGAAGGGGTCGCAAAGTGTTTGTCGGAGAGTTGCAGGGGCTTCTTGAAAACGTTTCAAAGAGCTCAAGAAGCTATGATAGATCTTTAGAAGTCGTAAGGAGTTGCAAGGAGATGCAAGGAGTGGCAAGAAGATCAAAGAAGGATCTGCTTTGAAATATTGAGAAGAAAGATTCACGGTTCGCTCAAGCCTGGTCTCTTTATAGATGATTTCTGTTCTCCTAGTAAGATCGGGGCCCACTCTCGTCTGTGAATCATGATGTTCAATGGCCTTTTCTTGGTCGGAGGTATGGGCAATGTTCAAGGTCACCACTGAAGTATATCCAGGCCAGCAAGGACGTACCTCAGCCCTACTTTCTGCCTACAAGGTCCTCATAAACTCGGGTGTGGGTGACTATGGGGCTTCCAGGGTGGTATGTTGTAGGGGACAAGCGAATCATCTCCCAACTCCTCTGCACTCCCAATCTTTCGCACTCCCAAGCTTCGAACTCCCAAGCTTCGAACTCTCAGTCTTTCGAAACCCCAAGCTTCTGCTCCTCCAGGTTTCATTCAAGTAACTTACACTTTGGATTGTTCAAAGTTCCGAATGTTCAGACTTCGAATGGTCCATTATCACGGATATTGAGCTTCAAAAGTCTCATGCTGCTACTCACCAACACTCCCTGTTCCTGGGCACCATGGTTAATATTCAACGGCTAGACGAGATGGCCCAGGACTTAGAAAATCAGTTACTAGAAGTGGACAGTATACCACTTACTGACGACGAAGTTGGCGCTTTGAATGGGCTATCAGCGAGGCTGGATGTTGCAGTCACTACAATTGCTAAGAAAATAGGGTCTATGAAACCATGTCAAGGGGCATGGAGAATCAATGGCGAGCTAAGAAACGGGTCTCATTCGACTATAACAAAGCTACTCGAGGAAGAGAAGCTATCAAACCTGGCGGTTTTTCGAAGGACTATGGCGCTGGTATTCAGCGGCCCCAGTTAACCCGACTTGAAATTTTCCAAGGAGAAGTCAAGGAGAATCAGCAGCACTAAAGGATATGCGAGAGGCTCCGGAGACTCGGTCCAGATGCATCAGTAGCGTGGTCAATTTCATTCATCCCCACCGTATGGTTTGCAAATTCAATGGGCCATGCTGTTTTTGACAGTTTGCTTGATGACATACGGATCACTGATGTCCGGATCTGGCCGCCAGCGGTTATGGAGACCTTAAGTAACTCCAGAGCCACATAGACCTTAGAGACTCGCCGGAATTCAAGATTTTTTTTCCAGTGAGTTTATGATTCCATGGCACCGCTAACTGAGCTAACTTTCAGTAGAGCTTCTTGATCCAAAATGGCACGACGTCGGAGTTGGGAGTCGAGGATTACATCATTCCAACGCCAATATAGATTCTCATGCTCTAGGGCATGAAAACAGAGGTTCGCGCAAGGCAAAATTTCACCACTACCAGCAGGTACTGACAAGCCTCTAATAGAAATGGAGCACATACCTATTCACGGACGCTCCAACCACCAACTTATCACGTATGCCACAGCCGTTCAGAACAACAGTTCAGAGCAGTCGGAACTAAAAGTGAGAGAGGAGCCAGAGATCATCGACGACCTCCTGTTGGTTAATGTTGTTCCTGAAGTAGGCTTACAATCTAGGGTTGACGACGTCCCATCTACCCAACTCACCCAGAACCTAGCCACCCTATAGTCCGATGGATCAAGCCTTCGCGTAACGCGGATCGAAAGGCTGAATAGAACAAGCTCATCATCACATAGTCAATTGAACAATCTGTGCCTTGCAGCTGTAAGCTCCTAAGAGCTCATTTAGAGATGTTCAATGTTTACTGAAATACCTCGAGATCTGGTAGAGACACTCCTTAAAGCCTCAGGAGGCGGCATCATTACATAAAAGTGAAAACTGCCTGACACTGCCATCAAAACAGTCACATACTCATCACCAATTTCACTGCAGATAAGAGTCGTTTGTCGACAAAGGGCAATGTTTCGTCTTCGGGAGAATACTCTGAGCTCCGGGGGAGAAAACTGTAGGTTTCCCTCCGGTTCATGGGACCACCCAGGTAACTAGTCTCTGCATTCAGCCTTACTTATCTCTTGCCGAAAATTATGGTTATTATTTCTAGAGACTAGGGGCCTCTTTGACTGGCATCCTTCGTTGATTAGAGAGAAATCGTTGGGATTTCTCTCATTCTCATCGTGTTCGTCACCACAGGCTCACATCTACAATGGCGATGCGCAGCAATTGAAGCTAAGAGAGGATAGCACTGTCCCAATCTCAGACCTAGGGAACGATGTGACTCATAGAGCTCGAATCAATGAAGGCATTGTGAGGGACGAAGTCAATGGGAGTTGGGTAGATGGGGACGCCGTCAACCCAGGCATGTAAACCTAGCGTTGATGCAATGTCGCAAAGGCTGTCCATCAGCTTGACCGGAATCTCGAAGACAAATTTCCTGTGTAATGCGACCTTTTCCTAGCCCCCGAGGACATTTTCCCAACATATAACCTGCTACGCTACGCCAGGGGCAGTGTTGGACAGCAATCCCAGCATGATCCTCTCGGTCATTCTCGAGACTCCAGCAAAACGGGATGGCTTGAAGTGCCATATTAGGACCCTGGCGAAGTGCCTCTTGACTTTCTCTTGATTTGGCTCGGGGATCAATCCCGCCACGCCAGCAGTCCCGCCTGGTATGAAAAGGAGGCACCACGCCATGTGCTACCGAAGATATCAAGGGCCCTCCTAGTCATGTTTCTGTGCAGGCATAGAACCCTTCAATTGTCAACTTAACTGACTCATGTACTCACAGTCCAAGTGGAGGCCATGGTTTAGGGGAACTTCGGAGTTTCGAAGCTAATGAATATGATATTGCACCTTTCAACTTTTTTGTTTCACGACCTAGCCGAGTAATAAATCTAACTCAGGGTAGGTATTTCCTACCCTAAACCATGCCAATACAACCCTGGGTCATTAAGGAAGATCATACCGGGATTTCTGCAACAAGCCATGTGTGAAATCCTCCAGTGCACATCGACGTGGGGATTGAATGCATGTAGGTAGCATTCTCGAGTCTCGACGGATCATTTGACACATGGAATTGTTGGGGTCAAATCCATTTACTTCGGAACTTTCGAGATGAAGCCATGGCTAGTCACGCCAGACTTGCATCCCCAAGGAGGCTACTGTGACCTTGTGAGACGGTACACTGCATGGAACCTTATGATCAACCCCATGAACCACTGATCTACCTTTAGCGGCGTCGGGTTAATGACAGTCTCAGATATCAAGGGCACGGATGGCAGGCAAAGAACGACAGCACCACTGCCAAAAGCAACGATAGGCCCCATGATACGAACGCAAGGCCATGCAACAATGCGGTGCCATGCAGAACTCAAAATCTCCTCTCCCCCAACACGAGTCCCCCCTCCGAGAGCGACGCTCTGCAACGGTAGGTAGGGAACATGCCAAACAAGCTACCTATCTAACTGCGGGCAAAAGTCCTCCGCACAGCCCACCCGCATATACAATCTGCAGACAGAACTCCTGAATCCAGACTCTCGTAAAGTTCAGCCGTGCATTCATCACAGTACATATTGCGCACCCTCTATATGCGGAGGCCCCGGCATGGCTGCAGGTCGTCATTGGCTGGGCCCCAGCATGCCAAATCTCACCCTCCTTCAGTTTCGGGGAAAAGGGCCGGCCGGAGCACCATCACGGTGCCCTGCCTTGACACGTAGCCAAAAAAGAAGGCTCTTCTGGAAGGGCGCTTAATTCCCAGAACGCCTTTCACCGTCTGGGATTTTCTCAAAATAAACAAAATCGCGAGTCACGAAAATTGCGGGAGCCTGGCCGCCGTTGGCAGCCCTGAACAGGGGAGAGCTTTCTCGGTCAAGGGAGACCCCTGTAAAACAAGCCTTGGAACATTGGAAAATCCAGATCGAATCAAAGTCAGGCACGACACAGCCTAGAGCGCTCAGACCGGCCCCTCTCCGGGGAGGGGGCAAAGTGAGATTTGATTTGATTTGAGAGCAATCATCCTAGTCTGGCCAATCGAAGTGTGCCCTGTTGTTGTGATGACGGCATGAGCTAAACGGCCGACGGGGAATCAGAAGGTGTGAATCCGGCATGCCGTACACTTTACGATGTCGTCCAACTTATCGACATGCGAGTTAAGGTTTCGAACGTCACACTCTAAACCGTTATTGCTACTACACCTGCAGTAGCTCTACGCGTGCTACTACCACGTCGGGATGGGGATGGTTTGTGCTCGCTCTTTGCTGGCATGAATTGCATCAGGAACAGTGGTTTGGTGGGGAGAGGAAGCTGTTCTGGACCGTGCAAACCTCCATGCAGCGAGGATCCCAGGCTGACCATTGACATCAGATGGCATCTAGAACTTACCTCACGCGGGGAGGTTGTAGTTGCTACCACATAGCGTAGTCTCGCGGTCGAACCTCTGTCGTGACACCTAGCTATCGAATCACTGGCTTCACATTGGCAAGCTTCCCTTGCTTCTGCTCACTGCCGGGACCACGATCAAGATTGCCGCTTACGAGAGTACAGCCAACCACAGGCGCCTGGCTGGCTAAGCTGCTGATTGCCGGCCGGAGGTAAGTGAGAGATGGTTAGATCACGATGTATACGAGCTGTGTGCTGGGGGGAGCTGAGAGCGGTGACGCGCACAAGGTCCGTGTAAGCGGCCTAAAACAGCCTATCAGCTGCGGTGCCCTGCGAACTAAGTCGGTGACCGAAGTCAGAGTATGTAGTACCGATGCCCTATACCTACCGCTGAAAGAGCATTTCATAAGAAGCAAGGTTAGGGGAGGTACGGAAACAAAAAAGCATTGGGAGACGAATGAGCCCTGCTACGCCGCGAATACGGACGGGTGCGGGTGCTTGTACTTCGGGATCAGGGATCAAGGGAGTTTGGGAGACAAGTGAAGAAAAAAAAAAGCACTCACCTACGTCGATGATCGGTCAGCAAACTCAGCTCGCTCAACGCAGCTTATCCCCGCTGGAGGGCTCGTGCAAGTCCCACCTTAGTGCGTAGGTGTAGGGCCTCTGCCTGCTGCCAGACGGAAGAGGCCGGGGGTGGGAAGCTCATCCCGATCGAAAGTGTAAGTGAGACTCGGGGATCGTAGGAGGATCTACAGCGAGTCTTCCGGAACAGAAACGCTGCTGGGCGGTTATCTTCCGATAGTACCACCTGCCTCCATCAGGACGTTGAAACCTGGAATGCAAGTAGGACCTCATGTGTGGGATAGGGAAGTAAAGTGGATGGTTCGTCTTGCCCGTCCCAGGAGCTCGGGTGAGAAGGTCTTTGCTCTCAACTGGGTCTGTCGACGAACACCCTCGACCGAGGCCCAAGCGTGCAGGGCGAAAACAAACAAACGAACAAAACAAATAACACATCACCACGGGCTATAACACACAGGATATTGCCGGCCGACAGCGTCATCAATATGTCTTAATACATTACTGGGAAGCGTTAGCGGAGCGGTCGTGGTGGGCTGTACGCTATTCGTTATGGAGAAGGAGGGGAAATGACAAGAAAAAAAGAGAGGGAAAAAAAGAAAGAAAAAACTCTTCTTGCTTCTTCTGCTTCGTCTTGATTAGGCGAATAACGGGCAAGAAGCTAAGTCACTTACCCTTTAGCAAGGAGGCGATGCACAAATCGGCGCTGCCTGAGGCTAACTGCATGCATGTACCTCTCCGCAGTGGATATAGCGGACTGCTACCTCTAGCCAGGTACTAGCGCGCAAGACACTGCACTAAGGGACTAGCACAGATTATGACATTGGTCACAAAAATAGCCCACTTGGTGCTGTCTCGGAGACAAGGGAATGGCTGACTTGCTGAGACACTGGCGCAGTTGAGCTTTAATGCAAGGGGTGGGGTGGTTTGCGGCGCACACACGCAAGCAGCCTCTCTCGCAGCTGCTAGAGCTGCCGCCGCCGCCTGTCGTGCATGATGGCATCGTAGGCGAATCTCGCGCACAGTGTCGGGAGGTGAGAAGAGCGAGAACGCTGAGACCGGGACCGAGGGGAGGAAGACGCACGCCAGACTGCCGACACGCGATGGGAGACCGCGGGAGAAACGCTGACAAGGATATAAATCAAAGGCACATTCGGGGAAGAATCAGAAACTCTCCTCCAGAGCCCTCAGATCCTGTGGGCTCGTAGTCGAGATTGCACACGTCGTAGGTCGAGCCCACACAAAACAAAGCCCCTCCTTCAGCACGCAAGTTGCCTGCCTGAGCCTGCTGAGCCTACGGCCCCCTCGCCTCTGCTTAGAGCCTTGACAGCTGCTGCCATGGGTGGATTCATTGGTGTGAGACGTTGGTGCCGCTCAGGAACAGAGCACTGCGCTTTTTTGCCGTGGGCCCAGAGTACCTTACAGCCGTGCAGAGCACTGTTGTGAGGTAAAAAGTGCCTGTTATTAACACTCGTAGAGTAGCATAATGGAGTCACACTGCTACGTCGTGTCGGAAGAAAAGCCAAATCAAAATAAGCTGACCCCATAATTCCCACCCATCATCAACCCACCATCTCCTTGCTGCCTTCTTTTTCAGAAATAAATGGCAACATCCAGAAAACTAAAATCAGAAGAAAAAAACTCTGCCCTCCCTTCTACCGGCTGGGAGGGAGGGTAGTGTTTCCACTCCGAGATCCAGGCTCCTACACCAGAATCACCAGACAAATCTTGCTCAAGAGCGGGAAAAGGGAGGGCGGCCACGGAAAGAGCCAGAAGGCCTACCTCACTCTTGCTTGGGCTTCAGCTTTGGTCCCAGCCAGGTCAGGTCAGCCCCGAGTTTCAAGCACTCTCCACCTCTCCCGTCACGGAATCCCTCCTCATCCTCCGGGGGGATCTCGAGCTTGCTTCCTGAGCCCCTGCCCACCCCGGCCAGTCCTCACACGTTGTCATCTTAGGCTGAACCTCTCGATTGGGGCGCTGATGGTGACCTGTCCTGTCCGTCCAAGCACCTAGTCTGGGCCCACCGCCCCAGATGGCCCATCGGCTGGTGTTGGTCCGTAGCAAAGACCTCCCCATGGATGTCATCCACGGTGCCCATGCCCATGTCCATGCCCTGCCTACGAGCACGGAGCGTCATTCGTAGAGAGCTTGTCTGTCCTGCAGGGCGGCTTGCCTTCACTCCCATTCGGAATTAATATTAGATATACCCTCAGCCCCAACCAACGACCGACTGGCCCGTCCCACCCTCTTCTCACACATTCATTCATGCTTTGTTGCCGTACTTACCTACGTGCCGTCGCCCACTTTCGTTCCGTCATTCGTTTACTACTTACCTTTCCCAACTGGTTGATCTTAATCATAAGATCTCACTGACATTCATTATCCCCAGAGACACTCAACGCCCTCCCTTCTGGCCGTTTTGTCTCTTTGTCTCATCACCATCTTATCTGGGTTTGTTTTCTTCACAACAAGCCTCCCTCGGCAACAGCGGGCAGATCCCTTCACATCCCACTGTAGATTGCGAGACCCCGCGTCGACTACATCTGCTCCAGAGCTGGTCCTCCATGTCCGGCTGGCGACCTACAGAAAGGCACCGCCATCCGTCTTGATAGCATCTCGTCAACTCATCCATATCCTTCAAACTTATAGCTTCCTTGCCCACGGCGACTAAAAACACTCAAGACAAGGCGACGACAACTACCAAGTACTTCATTCTTTTCACTCAAGGCGTCGACCATTCACACCGTTGCCACCCAAGATATATACTCCAGTACCGGCACTGAGTTGGAAATCAAAAACAAACGAGCCTCTTTCCGCGCCCTGGCCATCTGACGCAACATCGATATTTGACAGCCTTGTGTAAGTGTATGGCCAGCGACTACCACCAGGTTGGTGGACTTACACTTCGCTAAAAGGCCATTACCCCATTGAGGGACGCCTCCAAACTACCAATCTTAACAACAAAATCCCACACTCGTTCATCCCCGAGGAGCAGGCTGCCTCCAATCCCGAATCGAAATGGTTCACCTTCTCACCGTCGTATCCGGCCTGGCTGCCCTACTATGTACGGTTGCCCTGGTCAGCATCGACCTCGTTCTTGCTGTTCAAGCTGGGCCTGGATCCCAAGTCAGGTCTTCGGCCACAGCCTCTGCCGTTCTAGAAACCCTAGTTTGGGCTGTCATTGCAACTTCCCTCTCCAGTCTATTCTTCAAGTCAGCACCGACATTCCTGAGCAATTGGTCTCCTAGAAGACGCAGTGTTAAATTCGGCATCTGCGTCCTGCTCATTATCGGTGGGACTGCCTCTTCAATTGCAAACATCATTTGTCTCAACCAGGTTTCGGAAAAGAACAACAGGGAAGCTTTCAATGGATCTAAGCGGGTATTCGTCCTCAACCTGTCCGTCTTCATGGCGATGGCTGTCGTCTTCCAGTTGGCATTCATTGCCATGTATTTCATGATCATTCGCCGCCTCTCTGTCGATGAAAACTCCTCACTCCACAGCGAGGGGTACTCATCCAAGCTTTCCCTGAAATTGCGTGTAAAGGCAGTACCTTATGATCGAACTCGGCCTACCAAGTCCGAGAAGCTCGAGACCAATTCGTTCGAGTCATCAACCGAATTTTCTACCATTAGTCGACCACCATCTGCAGCTATCGTGTCGCCGAGATCCTCCATGTCTCAGACCATTCGCACTGTCTCATCCAAGACTAGACTGCTGCCAACCAGAGATATGCGGAGGACCCCATCAGTTGAATCTACCAGCTCTCGAAGATGGGAATCCGACGACCACTCCGACTTGGGCGACGGGGCTTCTTTGGAAATGGGCAGAAGTAGCAGGGGCATGAAGCGTGAGAACTCTGTCTCAGCATACGCCCCTCCCCGATCGCTTGCACCTATCCCAGCCAGCCCGACTGTCAACGACACACCTGTCTTCGGTACCCCCGGCGATTTGGAGCTCCCCCCACCCATCCATGCGCGTGGACGCAGCGACAGCGATGGATCGGTTAGGGGAAGCATCAGGGCTAGCTCACCCTGTGGCAGTGTCGAGAGCGCCGAGCTTCACATTCACCCATTGTTCCGCTCCGACTCGCCTACTCCACCTCCTCTCGCCAGCCCAGGAACCTCGGTCTTCTCAGCACCCAATGCCGGGATGGTTTTACCTAGACGTGCCAGCAACCAGTCTCTAAAGCGGATTCGAAGCAGCAGTTTGATCTCGAACTCCAGCCCGCTGGCTCAGTCGAGCACGTTCGAAGCCGCGCCCTCAAGAAAGCCAATCGACGAGCAGCAGAGCATTCGAGAGGTGGAAGAGGAGTCGGACTTGGCATCGCCTATTCCCATGTTTGTGCTTAACGCTGGGGGCCGGTAAACGGATTGGAAGGCTACCGCTGAGTCGTACCTCTCGATCAAAATGGAGACTAATCCGGTAATTCTGGGGATGGAGCCCCGGTTTATGTATATATGGCTGTGCCAATGTTCTTGTTTTGTGTTTTTTTTATATAGCTCTGCTTGAGCTATTCTGATGGGTGGGTGAGCAGGCGTTACTAGGCAAAAAGGTATCATGGGAGTACTCAGGGCTCCCATAGATGATAGAAACGATATCCATGATCAAAAAGAAGTAAAATATTCAAAACCACTTGCAAGTCAATGATCAGCGCTTCTGTGATGTCACATCTTTCCACATGTTCTGCTTGGGTTATGATGGGTGGGTTGTTGCTGTTGAGTGAGGTAAAGATCATGCAAGATCAATGATTAATTGACAGTGATGAACAGGGTATGAAGTTCTCGTTCCGGTAGGATGTGACAAGAACCCGCCTTGCTTTCACGCGAATCGCGTTCCCAATGCCGTCCCAAGGGAGAGATCAGCCCAATAGATGGCGACAGAATTGGGTCATTAGGCAGTAGCTGTATGCGTAGTGCTATTTCCAGCTACCCTAAACCTCCCGTTGCTACAGGTATCAGGCTGGCAGGTGACAGAAGAAATGAGACACTAAATTAAACGGTGGTTACAAACAGATGGCTTTCTTTGATGGCTACCTAGGTAACCTAAAAAGGAAGTATAAAATGTGAAAAGTCAATAATTTCTTTCTAGTGTATTCTACCATATGAATATTATTCGCCCGATTCTGACAACCCTATTTGCAGACTCGAGATTAAGAAGTATATTATTTGAGTGTCGAGAGCTAATGTCACTCCGCTGCCTGCCTACCAGGCAGACACCAGCGACGCCTCTTGACGATAAGCTGTGACTGGGAGCTCGAGAGGGGCGACTGCCGCAACCCCACCTTTTCACGTTCGGCTTTTGCCTGCTGACTGACCTTAGCCAAATGTCAACACACCTCCAATCCTGAGCGCCAACCCAATCCTCGCATCTCGTCTTGTTCGCTTCACAAGCTCCAGGTGTCCGGCTTCGCTCGCCCGTTTCGCACATCAAGAGACGCTTCTCCCCCGTCGATTCTACCCCTCCTCCCACATCTACTTTAACCCGCTTCTCTGTTGGCGCAGCAGTCTGCCAGCTGCTTGAAATCGCCCACCATGAAGATCACTTTCAAGGTACGTCACCTAGCTGTGCCCTATGCCCCATCCCCTCTGTTTCGCTGCTTCACAGATCCGACTAACTCTGGGCTTTGTAACAGGACCTGAAGCAGCAGAAGTTCTCGCTCGATGCCGAGCCGACTGATCTGGTACGCCCGACTTATTCCTCCCAACGTTGAGGCAACCTTTCGATGTTCGCCCTCCGATCTCGAACATCGCCACTAACCCGTGGCTGCTTCTAGATATCGTCCCTCAAGGAGAAGATTTCGGCCGAAAAGGGCTGGGACCCCAAGCATCAGAAGCTCATCTACTCTGGTATGTTTGGCTTGTGAGGTATTGAGGCTCAGCGAGTGGCGATAACTGATAGCCTCGTAGGCAAAATTTTGAAAGATGAAGAGACTGTGGCTTCCTATAACATCGAGGAGAAGGGCTACGTTGTCTGTATGGTGAACAAGGTGAGCGATACATATTCATGCTCTCTGGAAAGCTATCCGGGGATTCTAACACTATCCATTTAGCCCAAGGAGAAGCCCGCAGCCGCACCATCCAACGTTCATGCCACACCAGCTCAGGCTCCCGCATCTACACCTGCTGTTCCTCCTGCTCCATCGCACTCCTCGTCCGTCCCAGCCGCAGTTCCTCACACGCCGACTCCACAGCGCAGCACGGAGGCACCTAGCGGCGCCCCTTCTGGTTTGGCCATGGGGCCTGAGCGTGCTGAGGCTATTGCGAATATGGAGGCTATGGGATTCGAGAGGAGTCAGATCGAGGCAGCGATGCGCGCCGCATTCAACAATCCCGACCGTGCTGTCGAGTATCTTTTGACTGTGAGTGTATTGGACGAATCCTTGAACATCGAGGGGACGTAGTGTTGACATTGGTCAAGGGAATTCCCGACAACGTCCAAACAGAGCGGCAGCAGAGACAAGTTGCTGGCGTCGCCCGTGAGGATCCCCCAGCCGCCGCCGCCCCTCCCGCGCAGGGAGGTGACGGAGGAAACGTAAACCTTTTCGATCTCGCTGCGCAACAAGGAGGCACCGACCGATCGGCAACCTCGAATCCTTCTGCCACGGCCCAAGCTGGTGATCTTGGTAACTTGGACTTCCTCCGGAACAATGCACAATTCCAACAGCTGCGACAAGTAGTCCAGCAGCAGCCTCAGATGCTGGAGCCCATCCTGCAACAGCTCGGCGCGGGAAACCCTCAACTGGCTCAGCTGATCGCCTCCAACCCGGATCAGTTTCTCCAGCTCCTCGGCGAGGATGCCGACGATGATGTTCCTCTACCTCCCGGTGCTCAGGCTATTTCCGTTACCGAGGAGGAACGGGACGCGATCGAGAGGGTAAGAACCCCACTATCTACCTGGTTTAATACCGAAACCCTGCTGACATGAAACCCGTTTACTAGCTATGCCGACTCGGCTTTGACCGCGACCAGGCCATCCAGGCTTACTTCGCTTGCGACAAGAACGAGGAGTTGGCCGCCAACTTTCTCTTCGACCAACCCGATGATGATGATCAACCCGGTGCCAATTAAGTTGGTGGGTATGATACACTGGGTTTCGGGATGTCATGATTATGAAATAATTCGGGAGGGGGATCAAATGGCGTTACAGATGAAACGAGGACGTCAGATGCTTGTCTGTACTGGGAAGATGGGAGGCAGACCTGTGCAAGAGGCTTGATAGGTTGGGTCTATTCATATTTGACTACCTTTTCTTTTCAGTCAAGATACTTCATCAATGGAAATGGTGCAAACCCGAGACGTGTTCCATAGCGCTTTGCGGATTACAGATCATGCGGGCAAGTATACGTGGGGAATCGGATATAAATAAATTGAATAGCGTTCAATAGCGAAAGAAAGAAAAGAAAAAAAAGACGAACTGATTGCTTTGCATGCAATAAAATATTCTACCAAAAACTCCGCAAAATGCTCTCTTCAAGCTGGGTATCATTCCTGACATTTCCTTACCCCCAAATGGTTGCCCTTCCATCCGTTACCTTGCCTGCCATTTCCCAAATGTGCGACTGCAGCAGATATGATTCTACAAGTCTTCTTCAATAACCACCTCCCCATAACGCCCTTCGTCCTCGTGTTGCTTTTTCGTCTTCCGCTTCTTCTTCTTTGTGTTCCCATCCTCTGCCTTGTCATCATCAGCAAAGAGCTCCTCCCGCTTCTTCCGCATAACCTCGGCCTGCTCATCGGCGATGCGCTTCTGCTCGGCCTCGAAGTCCTCCTGCTTCTTGCGCTGCTCGGCCTCGATGCTTTCCACCGACTCGAAACTGGTGCCCGTGAGGGATTTGTACTCGTTGAGGTCCATCTTCGTCGTCTTCTCCCCGTAGGTGGCGGCGTGGATCAGCTGGGGGGAGTGGCGCTCCTCGCGGTTGTACTTGAGCTTAACGTGCCGGCGCTGCTTGCCGGGGAACATCTTGGAGAGGATCTCAAAGTCGGTGCCGAACATGGCGAGTCCGCGGTAGAAGAGTTTCGTCTCCTCTGCCGTCCAGATGTTGGGTCCTTTTAGCTTGGATGTGTTCATGAAGGAGCTGCTCGTGATGAGCCGGGTGAAGTCGTTCTCCTCCACCATTTCCATTTCGCCCTGCGTCGCAACGGCCCGAGCGTGTCGGTCCATGACCAGTGAACTCTGGTCGAGGACGATCTGACCATCCACGATGCGAAACTGAGGGCCTGCGGCCGCCTGAGATTGCGCGCTTGGCGTGGGATTTGATGGGGTTGCTCCGGCGCTGTTCGAAGCAGAGCCGCTTGCCTCGGCCTTCTCCCCTTCGGCTTCGGGCCCTTCACTTTCGGTCCTGGACTTGCCCTTCATCCTTGCCTGTCTCTCCCGCTCTCTAAGCTCGTCGTGTCTGCTGAACTTCTTGCCTATATGAAGGTCGCGGGTAAGGTCGGACATTTTTAGTTTCTGTAGGTCAACCACCTGGTTCTCCGCATCCTCTGGTGTCAGAGACCGGGCACGCCTTGGTGTTCTAGTCCCGGCCTCCCCTGTGGTGGCCCGGGGACGGCGCGGTTTTCGCGCGGGTGCCTCTTTTGCGCCGTCGTCTTCATTTTGGGTTGCCTTTCGTTGTCGCTTCCTGGGTGCTGGGACTGCGGTGCTGTCGCTTGCCTCGGCCGTCGCGGCTGCCGTCGTCCTTTTTCTTCTGGTGACTGAAGATGGTGGCGTGGGCTGCAGGGTTTCACAGGCCTCGCTTGCGCCCGGCGTTATGGCGGCCTCGGCTGGTGGCACCTCAGCAGGCTCTTGTAGAGTACTGGAAGGAGTGGCATATTCGGCTGCCGGTTGCGGTCGTTGGTCATCAGCCTGGTTTCTGCTGGCGGGTAATGTCTCTGAGGTATCTTGTCTCGGAAGAGCGTGAGGCGGGGGTGCTGTGTGTTCGGCGGCCAATGGGTGATCGTCTGACTCAGAGGCTGGCGGCAGATCCGGTGATGGGTTTGGCAGAGTCGCAATTGCGGGATGGCTGGCGGCTGGCTCTTGGATGGGCTCCAATGACGTCTCTGGGGTATCGGGGCTTGAGATTTCAGATACAGAGGTTTCCGGTTGCGCGATTTCACTTCTGTTGAGAGAAGGCACGTCTGATGGCGGAGGGGTGATCTGCGCCTCAGCAGCGGCAGGCTTGGGTGGTTGTGAGGTTGTTGCGGTTGGGCGTGGCCTTGCGACAGGAAGCTTGGGCTTGAAGGCAAGGCCACTACGTTTTTTGAACATTGAGCTCATGTTTCAGGATGAGGTATACAACTCATTATCGCAGGATTTGCGAGATGGGAGCCAAATGCGACAATTGAAAATGTGATGCGGGACAGAAAGATTCATTAGCTTTTGGTTTCCCGCCCCACTGATAGAAAAGAGCTGCGAAGTTTACCCGACAGGAAGTGATCACGATAAGGGATGCCAGATTCGGTTAGCGTCTACACTAAGCCTCTTTTAGAGTGGAGACTCGTGCATTCTGGTTTGCGACTCTGCAACCTCGAAAAAGTCTCCTTAGTAAACCGCAACATTCTCTATCATCATCACGCATTACGCCCCGCCCCAAGTTCATGACCGCCCGCGCGCCAGGTGTTGAGATGGGATTTTGCTTAAAGGCCCTCCCAGTCACGATAGCCGCGTTTTAATTTCCTTGCCGGCGGTTTCTGGCTCAGCTCCGCGCACGTCTTCTCATGCCTGTGGCCACGACACCAACTGCCTCACCCCGTCCATCCACGACTTCCAAGATGGAGGACAGGAAGAGACCGGCAATCAACACCGACGAGCTCGCGCCACCCAGCAAGCGAGTCGCGGTGAACGGTACCAGGACCAAGGATGATGGCCCTGAAATGAAAGAGGAAGGCTGGATCGAGGTAAGCATTTGAATTCCAACCCTTCGCTTGCCCCCTCAACAATCAATCCCCCTCCGCCTCCGATGGTCATCGATGCCATACTCCCAAACCGCACCGACCAGCCACTTTTGCTTTTTCTCATCCTCCCTGTCCGCTGTGCGTACCCTTCTTTTGGGTGGGGTGATGACACGACTATCCTCTCGTGTTCTGATGCCAACTAGATCAGCGGATCGATTGCTCTGTCTACCCAGAAAAACATCCCACTCGAAGTCGCGCGTTTGAAATCATGCATATCCTCGCGTTTTCTCGTCTTCTTTCTCTCCTTTTGACCACTGCGAAACAAGGCCCATAACCGAGCGCGTTTCTTTGATTTTGAGACAAACAATGGACTGACACTAGGTGATAGTCATACACAAAAGGCGCCATCTATCGACAAATGCAGGAATATAGTCGTAGAGCGTCGACTGCGGAATCACGTCTCGAGGAATTGCATAAGCGATCAGTACATCACGATGATCACCTCCGGATCATCGATGCTTGGTGGCTGCAGGTATGTTGCTCAAGGTTTCTGAGGCATGTGCTGTACGCTAACCTCGATAGGTTCTTGAGGAGTTGCAACTCTTGGCCGAGTCCACCATATCGTCGAATCCAACTCCCTCAGGTATTTCTACCCCATAATTTCATCCAGGGGCGAGAAACGCCCGGACTTCGTACATCTGATCAATCTCGACTAACGCGCGACAATTGTAGATGGCCGCTATCTGACTGGTGTTACCTTCAAGGACCTTCATGACTTTCAAAAACATTTACAAGACAAAGGGAAAAACATTAAATCGAAAGCCGAGTCCTTATTGAACCGAATCGCAGCGCATCGTGGAGAGTTGTCGCCCGAAGGTGCTAAACTAGAGGCCAAAATCACTGCGCTTTTAGCATCTCAGAAGGAATACCTCTTGAAACTCGACCGTCTCAGCAGCGAGAAAGAGCAGCTGTCGGAGCAACTGAATGCGGCAACGCTCCGGTATTTCAAGGCTGAGAAGAAGTTGGATCGTGCTAAAAGTGTTCAGGTGCAAAAGCTTGAGCAACAAGCATTTGCAAAAGTAACAGAACCAGCTTCCGGTGCAGGCAATGGTGCAGACGGAAGAGAAACCAACGGCAATGCCAACCATGGGGAAATCCTGATGAAATATGAGGAGGCAACAGCAGCTGCAGCGAAACAAAAGGAGCAGATCGACAAGTTTCTGGCAGAGGTCAAAACGCTACAAGACGAGAATTCAGCATTGAAGGCTCGGCGCGATGCATTAACTGACGAGGATTACATTCGTACGGATGTGTTCAAACAGTTCAAAATCCAAAACGAGGATCTCATTAAACGGATCAACAATCTTGAAGCCACGAATAAGCAATTACGAGAAGAGGCAGAGAAGCTCCAGGCAGAGAGAACCGCATTCCGGACTCAGTTAGAAACAGATGCGAATCAAATCACCCAGGAGCTAGAAGCGGAGATTGTAACTCGCGACAACGACTTGACACGGGTTCGGTCCGCTCGTGATGAGATTTTGGCCGAAAATACCCAGCGGAAAGCACACATGGAGCGTGACAGGATTGCTCTGGAACAAATCAAGGAGCTCGCCGCCGCCAAGGACGATCGAATCTCAGCCCTTGAGTCGGAAATTGCCAGATTGAACCCAGCCAACGAGGAAGGGGCGGAGTCAAGCGATGTCACAGAATTATCGCATGAGGATCTACAAGCCAAATACAAGAAGTTGCTGCTTGACTTCCAATCAATCAATCAGGAGCTCCCCTCGATTGAGAAGGCATACAAGAAAATGAAGGATTTGGCACAGAAGAAAATCATGGACTTCGCCGCGCTCGAGGAACGCGTTTCGGTTTTGACGGCAGAGAAGAGCAAGGCTGATCAAAAGTACTTTGCTGCCCGAAAGGATGCTGACACAAGGAATAATGAGATTCGGTCTCTTCGAATTCAAAACGGAAAGAGTGCTGAAATTATTGCTCAACTAAAGGATTTGGAATCTCAAAACCGAACACTCCTCAGCAATTTGGAGAAGCAAATGGCAGATCTGAAGCAGACCAATGCTCAATTGCTAGCGAAGAGCAAGGAGACGGAGAACAGTAGCCAGGAGTCTATTCGCCGTGCTGAAGCTCTAAACAAGCAAGTCATCGATCTGACCAATTTGGTGAAGTCCAAGGACGCCGCCGCAGCAGCCGTGAAGGAGCGGAATACAGCCCAAGAGACAGAGGCGGAACGGCTTAAAGTGCGTGTTGATGCGATGCAAAAAGATCGTGACTACTGGAAGACGCAAGCGCTGAGCAACCATTCAGTAGAAATGGAGGGTTTGAGGGTAAGTTTGTTCCTTTTTCCCGTGACCTTTTCTCGCATTGAAAGAGAATTGTTGGCTAATGTCATAATTTCTAGCGTTTTGCTCTCTGCTCAATATGTGAAAAGGAGTTCAAGAACAGAATTCTAAAAACATGTGGTCATCTCTTTTGCAAAGGCTGTATCGAAGACCGCATCAGCAACCGTATGCGAAAGTGTCCATCTTGTGCTAGGTCATTTGACAAGATGGACGTTATGCAGGCTCATCACCAACACGATTATTAACTCATCAATCCTCATCCTTTGTATACAACCACTCGACCGATTTCTATTTAAACTACAGCCCCAGTTGTAGTCTCTTCGACCCAAGGCACTACTACCGATGAACCTTCGGGTCGCCCTATTTCTAGCTACCCCTTACAACCCAAGAAGATTATTGTTGGTTTTTATTCGAACAACAATGTTTGAGGATATTTGGCGGCGTTGTTGAGGCGTTGGGACTCACCAGAGCTGCAAGGACCCATGATGGCGGTTCTCACATCTGGCTTCGTGTACTTTTTTTAATAAAAAGAAAGGAAGGAAAGAGCAAGCATCCTTCTACTGAAGGAAGATGCGTGGTACTCTCCATGTACATATTATTTGTCGCAAGTTAGTTGCAATCAACGCAAACCGGCAGTCGGAGTTTATTGGTGTTGGATAATATGGGGGCAACTATGCACTTATACATCTTGTAATTCAAACTCGAGCTTTGCTAGCAATAGGCAACCGAAGAGAAGCTGTATCATTCACGCCGTGCCCTCCAAATGTGGCTTTTTGCCTTACAAGAAGGGATCACCTGCGGCTGGTAGAGCCGAACCCAGTGCTTTCATGAGTTTCACCGGAGGGCCCTGATCGTCCCGATTGGGAGGACGACGATTCCCCATGACTCCTACCACCCCAGCTGTTGTCTGTGTAAGTTGACCCACGGGAGGAGCTCCCACCACCACGTCGACCAGCTGCATATCCAGCAGCACTGCCAGCAGCCATACCAGACCAGAATCCAGGCCTCCAAGAGGATGAGGATGAGGCTGAGTTGTAGATTGGTTTTGGTTCCGAGTACGGGGGAGGTGCGTCGTTATCGCCAGAACCCCAACCTGGGTTCCATCCACCAGGACCTCCGCCGCCTCCTCCACCTCCTCCCCAACCGCTCCCACCTCCTCCTCTTCTAGTGCGAGGACGCCTTTGCTGCGGTGTTGCGTTCTCTGAATGACGGAGAAGTGCTGCTAGGCCGATGCAGACTGCTATAATGAAGAAGATTGACCAGAACACGGTGTTGGACGAGGATTCACTTTGCTTCTTAATGGTATCGGCGAGGTCTGGATATCTTCTCTCGCCCTTGCTGGTGAGGGTGACGGTGTACTCGACACCACAGCTACCCTTGAGGACATAGGGGTCGTCGGAGCTGGCATAACCCTCGCAGATGACGTTGGTGCCGCCCAGCTGGAACTCGTCGGGGACGGAGGCGGCGCAGCTCCACTCGATGTCCTCTGTCCCGTAGGAGGAGCCCTGGTTGGTGCAGCGCATCACGTCGATGTTGACGTGGCGGCAGAGGTCCGGGTGGGAGACGCACTTGAGCTGGGGGACGGCCGAGACGCGGCGGTTTGTGGTCTTTGCGCCGTTGCCGCGGAGGGTGAGGCTCTGCACGTTGGATAAGAGGATGGCATTCTTGGATTTGGCGGATGAGCCCCATGCCGCGGCGGGCCCAGCGAGGAGAAGGGAGGTGACGAGGGCTGAAGTAATGGGCTTCATGGCTCTCGGCGATCTTGATTTCCGTCTCTTGGACGAGACGTAATGATGGATGTAGGCTTGGTCTTAAACCCTTCAGTTGCTTGTGGTTGATCGTTGCAGGGGTGAATGTCGAGAGCCTGGTCCCTGCATGGCTATGAGCTGGGAAGAGCTTGGCCAGATATATATTGGAAATGGCCTTGGTGTTTTACGAAAGGCTATGTCTCCAACTAACACGTGTACGCGAAGACTTTTACTCTAGGCTTCCTCGATAACGCGCGGCGGGGAGGGGAGCTGAAAAGAAGTGCAGATGATGAAGGTGTAAACCGTGTCAACAAGGCCGTACATAACGTCACTTTCAGCTAATTGCCCGGTGGGCTGTTTACGGGCCTGTAGCGGACAATCAGGCGGGGCGTAATTGGTTTACTAGAGGATGCTTAGTTGCCTGAGGGAGTGGTGAGTTGCTACTTAGCACCCAACGGCCATGTCTGATGACCTACCCTGTACATGGCCGGCGATCGACAGTGATGGGATCGGCATGGTTGGGTTAGAAATAATGAAAATTATCTCAAAAGATTAATAAAGGATTCTTGACTAGATTTCAAATTTACACCTGTGGTCATAACCTTTAATGCGTGGAGTATAAAAGAATTGTACAATGGTCTTGATTGTAAAGCCTTCAATTTTTACCCGAGAAACGCTAATCACATTTTAAACATGTTCCCCTCCAAGTAACGCCCCGAACCACATATACTCGAAGAGAATTCACCAAGCCATAAATGAACACTCATATCTAGCACAGTAAATGTACACCCAACAGGTAGCTATGATTCCACGTCAAGGACGAGCCTAAACCCCGAACGATCAAAACCTCCATAACTCATGAAATAGGACACAGCATCATGTCGTCGTTCAAAGTATTCTCATTTTCTATGAAAGTGGCCGGCTCAGGATCAATCTAGGAAATTACGAGACTTAGAGGCAATTTGTTTGTTTACTAATAAGAGACACACCATCCCATGATGTGTGCCTTTTTCCGTCTCACATGCAATTTTTCGTACTGGACTGCTGTGCTACGAACACAAACGATTTTCGTTACTAAATGGCAATCTCCACCCTCGGAATTCAGATAGAGGCTGACTTCTAGATTTTTTTAGGCTTATTCCGACGAAATGTAAATTTAGAAATTATGCTTCCTTCTTGTTGTTTAAAGTTTTGCGCGGTTACACATGTGCCCTCCTTTGATACGCTGCCATGAAGCTCGGGCCCGAGATTACATCTTGCTGTTACATTGGGGGTTTCTGCAGTGGCATCTCCCGACACTTAGAGAGACTTTTGAGATCAAGGGTGTTATTATTGACACTTCGGTGCCAGGGAAGTTCGCTGGGAGCCCTGCTCATTCTGCAGACCGAGCTGAATTCCACAGGTATGTTTTTTTAATAAACCCACCAGGAGCGTACTTTGGGGTATTGTTGGTCCCAAGATCCACGCTGGCACGGATCGGTGTAAGCTCTCTCCAGGAATGCTTGCACACAGCATTGGTTGACATGTGAGCCGTGTCAGGCAGATGCATTTTGGGCAGTGCATTTGCACCATGCACTGCAGGCAAGGGGGTCATTTCTCATTCAAAGAAAAATGACTGCTCTGTTATTGTTCAGACTATTTTTAGGTGTTATGATGAGTACATGCGGTGTTCAATGTGCAAAAACAAGATATTATTCAAGCCGATGGAACAGACCTCGTCTAGTATGGCACTCGTAGCCGTTATTTTGGTCACATTACGCGGTTCTCACGCACTTAGTCTGCCTTTTGCGCTCCTCGCGCTTGTTCTGGCGTGGAGATGTGATATGTGAGCGTCCGTTTGCTTCCTATTCCGCCCTGGCTGTGGAGTTGGTGGTGCTTGGTGGGGTCAATATTGGAATCTTTGGGGATGGAGGGTCGCGTGTGGCCTCTTGGGTAGGATGGTAAGATGGCCGCCTCCTCTAGCGTCGAGAAATGCACATATTTATGAACTAGTAATACAAATGTGTATGGACGCACTATGCAGTTAGTCATGATGCTACGCTGCTGAGCTATTTTCTCATCCCCTTGGGTTGCGTCGCGGCTCACGTCGTTGCAGTGTGTGGTCGTGCTACATGTGCCTCGAGAGCGACGATCTTCACTCACTCTGGAGTTTTAATTCCCGCCTTGGCAGTCTATTCCACACGGCAGATTTTGTCCAGCAACAGATGGAGATGGAGAAGATGGGGATTTGATGCACACCTTGGGAGATCCCTGTCGGAAGGGCAAATCGTAGACAGTCATTGCGGTGGCTCTAAAGGGACGACGTTCACACAGGGAAGGCGCTGGAAGAATGTGAATACTTGTGCATTAGAGTAGCGTGGATTAATGTCTTAGTGCAGCCCACCCTAAAGTCCTTACTGCCGACGAACCGTAGGGCGACAGCACAGTGGAGGATGGATCCAGCGGACAGGGGCCTCTCCATTCTGGATGGCCACCTGAACCGGTAGCCACATCCATCCTTTCACACCCACCACCAAACGGTGACTCGGTTGTACGCGATTAGCGCTGAGGGCATTGCACAGGTCCTATTTTGTTCAGCTAGTCGAGGCTGTGTTGTTGCGTCGACCAGTAGGGTCGATGATGTGGCTGCTTATTGTTCTGCTGGCTAGCCAAGAGCTAAGGTAGCTAGAGGTTGAGGTGGCATCGAGAGCCGGCGTCAATTGGGACATCGGGAATGAAGGAACCAAAAAGGAGAATAGAGCAAGCCACCCGGAATCTTTGTCGTGCAGAATTGGAAATGAGTGGGCTGCGGGCGATAATTGTTCATGCAGCATCACCACTACTACGACCGCCATCTCGTGGGTTGTTTCTCAACGTGGTCCATGGACTGCCGTCGTGGCACAGACAATTGCCGTCCGTGCCTCGGCGAAACCAATATGTATGAACCTGTGGTGCGACACAACATGCTCTGTCGTAGTAATATTGAAGTATGCGTGAGGAGGTACACACGGTAAGTTCCCTGCCTATAGTAGGAATCGATAATAATAATTCCTATCGGGTGCGGACGAGGCGTAGTATCTCCTCGTGCTCTGTTGAGGCCCTCGGAACGGTCTTACTCCTCAAAGCTGCCTAAGGCTGAGGGAGCTTACCTATTGAAGGGATTCCCGATGTTGTATCCCATGACAAAGACAAACATAAGAAGAGTAGATGTGAGCTTTCCCTAGCTCAGCTCTGCAGGGCTGAGTGAGAGCAGAAGGGCAGAAAATCCTTCCGTGCAATGCATTCCACTAGCTAGTAAGCACGGATCGGGGCCAAGGTCATTCACCTGGGTACGTCGTCGGTGCGCAATGGCTATTGAAAGATTTGCCCGGACGGATGATGACAGATGACTTCTTCGTCGTATCGGGGTGCATGTACGAACGGAACTACCTACGCAACATGTGGGCTGCGGATAAAAAAAACATCAACGTGCCTAAGGCCCTGCTAGCATCGCTGATCTGTTTAAGGCTGGTTCAGTTCGGTCTGGTGACTGGAGAAGGCGTCGAAAACTCATGCTAGCAGTGCCTAATGTAGGTACCCAGGAGGGTAATTACACGGAATGGAGACTCTAGCAACGGAGGAGAGAAAAACGGACGAAGCCCGTTCTAAGTGGTTCCTAGCGGGCAATAGGTTCAGGTACGGTAACGCCTAATTGAGCGGCTTGCGGGCCTACCTTGAACGTAACGGTCCTGATTGGGAACATGTTCTCACCTGAGTAATCTAGCCCGGAAGGGGCCTGACGCCATCTGCAGCCATTCCATCCTCCTCCTCCACTCGCACATTCTCCTTTGACGATGGCGTCCGCCGCCAGTCAAGCCCACCCATCCGCCACACCTCGCTCGAAGGCTGATGTGTCAATTCTCGCATTGGGAGATGAAAGCCCACCACATGTCTTTGGCCAGCCAGTCCGCTGCAGACTCGGCATGGCGTCTCCTCTACTCGCCGTCTCTGCCCGTCCATTCAGAGGTCTGTCTTCACCTCGCGGGCCCCTATTCGCCTCCCACTAAATTGGCTGCTTCGATCTATTGGCATCCATCTTTGCCCAACCGTCCACAGCGCGCCGCCTCCACAGGCAGTGTCGTATTCTGCTTTGATTAGATCCCTCAATAGAGCCTGGCGGTCCCGCGTGGCTTGCACCCCCAGACTACCATTCAAGCCAGGAAACCGCAACTTCGCCAATCGCCAGGGGGCCCTCGTACGACCTGCCAGGCCCCCCTGGCCATATTGGTTACTTAATGCTCCTGGCTGCCCAGATGCCTGTCTGGACACCCTTGGCCCTGCAGAGGAAGTCAATCTTTTGGGTCAAAGTCCCATCCTCTTCTCCGTAGTGTATGCATGCATGTTTACCTGCTCACGCATGCCCTGTTCTCGACCCGGATCGACCAGAGCGTAGCACTGAAGCTTAGGTCCTCGAGTGCTCCAGCCCGTCAGCCATACTTCTTCCTTGTCGTCTTCAGTTGAACATTATCTTCTTTCTTGGCCCTTCGTTCCCACGTTCTGCCCTTCTTACCTCGTCTTCCCACCCTTTGTCGATCGTTTGTGCAACGTCTTCGAGGTTCGAGTCCGGCAGAACGAAGATCAGCATCACCAACGCACTTGATTTGCTACTACTCAACTTGGCTCGTGGAGTCCCGACGATCACTACGAAGGTACTTTCTGAGAGCAACTACCGGCCCTACTCAGCTACACGCGACCGAGAGTAATTTGTCGACAGCGAAAGAGCAAATTATCGTCAAAATCGCCAAGCTCAGCAGAGGAGACCCAATTGCGGGTTTCCACCCCCTCCTCGCCATTTGACCTTGGCTCTGGTGTGGTCTCGGCTCAGATCACCAGTTGACCATCACCGTCGCCAGGAGCCTGGTCCCCTATTTGGCGGCTGCTTACGCTGGTCTCGACCATCACAACAACAACCTATTTCCACAAAGGCGGCCTCACGGGTTTTCTGGCCATCTATGTGGACAACATCTGGGACAGCAGATCTCATCCGAGGAACTGACAATTAACCCTTGGCCAGCATTTTCAAACTGTTTCACCATCAGTCAACATGGCGGCATCAACCGCCGACCCCGCTGCGCTGAGACGCCGTCCGTGGCAGACCCGCCCCTACCTACGACTTCTGGCCATGGTCGCACTCCTCGGCTCCCCTGCATGGGCAGCAGCTGTCGATCCTTACTCCATGCAAGTCAAGCCTACGGCCCTCGCAACAGCATCACCTTCCGTGCCCGTCGTGGAAGCTCCGATTCCTACTGCCCGCCAGTCAATGCATGCACAAGTCCCTGACCAAGGCTGGGACCTGAAACGTCGAGCTGAGAACGAGGATGAGACTAGCTCCAGCTCTGGAAAGCAGTCCAGCTCAAGCTCTGGCTCCAGCGCGAAGACATCCAGCGATGCGAAGAAAACCACGAGCGCGAGTGGCTCTGACAATTCCTCTTCCGGTACCAAGACCGCGACAACAGACAAAGACGACAGCATGACGACGTTCACGGTGTCCATCAGGACATCCACCACCGTCGCCAGCAACTCGCCGTTGCCCTCAGCCTTCGACGACTCGATCCCGACCGATTTCAAGCTCGCCAACGAAGATAACTCTTGCCCTACCTTCATGAGCGATTTGTTGAACCACCAGACCTTCAAGGACTGCTTGCCGATCTCGATGATGATGGAGGTAAGTCTAATATGGCAATTGGGTAGATCTAGTATAACTTCAACGACCCACGTGCTAACAAGATCCCTTTTAATAGACCTCCCAATCGTTCTTCAATGCCAGGAGACAGCTCACGAGCACTGTCCGTGTGCTCGACAAATCATGCAATGTTGACACCAACGGCTGCACCAAGTTCATGGAGAATGCAGCCAAGAACCTGACTAAGGATGAAAACTGCGCCGCGGAATACAAGGGCAACCTAAAGACTATCGTACAAGCGTATCGCGGCCTGAGGGCATACCAGACCATGTACAGCGCGACTTGTCTCGAGAATCCTGATTCGGGAATGTATTGCTTTGCCAATGCCGTCACTAATCTCTCCGCGCCGTCCGATGCATACTTATATCTGATGCCGTATGAGTTGAACCTGCCAGGATCATCGACGCCCACTTGCAACTGGTGCAACAAGGAGACCATGGCTATTTGGCACGCAGCATCTGCTGATACAAGCCAGAGCCTCTCTCGAACGTACACCGGCGCGGCTCGCCAATTCAACACCCTTTGCGGGCCGAACTTTGTGAACGAGACAACACCCGAGGCTGGCGGAACGGTTGCTAACGGCCCGGCCTGGTCAGTGTTCACATTGACTCTGGCCTTGGCATTCATGCTCGGCTCCTTCCTATAGGCCTGGATCCAGCCAAGGCCCCGAGACAGACTGTATCTCAGCCTGTTATCTCTTAATAACCATTTCGATACTTTGTTCTTGATACCCTCATTATATATTACCTTGGTTCTTACCATACACATGGCAAACAGCCGCTTCATTTTTCTCGAATTCGATCCAGCAAGCTCTCCCCAACACCGATTACACTGTCAATCAATTCTGATATACGTCTGCTTCCAAAGCACACCAGCATAACAACTCACCCTATACTCACGGCACACATTTTACGAATACTATTACTTTAACTCACTTAGACGACACCATTTCTCATTATTTTTCTTCTATGGGATTTTGCGCACTTCCTCGATTAGATGAAGTAGCATGGCGCAAACACGTTACACAACGAAAAGGAGGGAAGGCTTTATGATCTCAGCGGGCGCTGGTTTGGGGGTTTGTGGCTTTTCTTGGCCCCTGATTCTTTTGGATTCACACATGGACTGCATCGAGGCACAGGCGCCTTCAGCATTCGTCCTCTCCCTTCAACGGAAGGCAGAGGTGCTCAGGTTGAATCTTGTTTTCTCATTCTTCTTTTTCTTCGCACGGTGGACATTCATGGTAGCATTGGGTTGGCTTGCGCTGGATATTTTTGATGGAAGTTTTCCCTCATCCCGCTTTTCTCGCACTGGAGAAATACTAGAGTACATATACATATGTAATATCGACCTATAATAACAGTCTTGTCAGACGCATAATTTAATACTACACAATATTCACCTTGGAGAGGAAGCACTACAATTCGGCACATCAAGCGACTCTGGGGTTACAACGGCGAGCCTGCTATGGGCTGCCTGCCGCTCCGGTGTGAATGCAAAACCTTGATCTTGCTGGGCTCACCGGGCTTTCGTCGAGGTGCTCCAACTGGGACCGGATTCTGGCGAGTTACCATGGTGGGCGCCAGTGCGGGCATCAGGGTCGCTGCGACCTTGCTTTCAAGTTGAGATGCTGGGATCTAGCCAGTATGTAGGTTGAAACCTTGTTTTTTCTTTCTTTTCTGCCCACGGTCACCTTCGCGTAGCGTAGCACCGCGTTACGTCGGTTGCCGTGAACATCAAGAAACGGACTAAGCCACGACGAGCGAAAGACTGGCGTTGCGTTCGGTTCGAATCTCGACCTCCTTGTCCTGGCCGATGCAAAGCTGAGTGACGTCGGAGCGCTCCGAACTCGGCGGCGTGATCAGAGATCTGGCCTGGGGCAGGCAAGGCGCGTGGTTTCCCCTCCGACGGACCAATGGCGGTCTGAGGCGAAGTTCTGGGTGGGAAAAGTGAGACAGAAAAAAAAAGTTTTTGTTAGTCGGCCCTACACTGCGCCTGGTGGACCACGGTCAGCTCCGATGATGAGGGCATCGAAATTTTTTCAGTATTGGTGGCCTAGGAGGTTTAGGCCCGGCCCTGCTGGGTGATTGCTCGGATATGTCTGCGTCTCTGCGGAGACGAAGGACGAGAAAAAAAGCAAACCAAAGGCGAGGGGGAGGAAATGAGGTCGAGGTGAGGACCAACCAGCTCGAGGGCCAAGGGACCGAGACACATCGATCTGGGTAAAGCTGAGAAGCAGGGTGGAACGCTTTCGGATGGGATCGCCTTGGGTCGTGGGTTGGGCAGGGATCAAATGAGATCCGGACCAGGTCGGATGCGGGTGATTACCAGGTAACGACAGGAATGATGATTTAGGTGAGGGAGGGTGGGAAAACCAGGCAGAGCAGATGGAAGATGGTGGGCAGGGCAAGAGAGAGAGTGGGAGGGCGGGAAGAATTAAGGAGAGGAAGAGGAGGGGAGGATGAAGAGAGAGAGAGGGAGAAGGGCGGTGAGGGAAGCAAGTGGGTGGGATAGTGATGTTGAATGAGGCTGCGAGCTTCGCATCTGCTATTGTTGCGGTGATGGTGGTGCGGTGGTGGCTGCATGTGAGAGCACCCATGATGGAAGCAATAGGTCGCAATAGGACGGGGAGGAGCCCGCATCGTAGATTCGAGACTCAGCTGGGCGGAAGAGGCCCCATGGAAGTGGAGATGGCGGCAGCAGGAGGGGGGCACAAGAACGATCTGTCAACTGCGCATGCGTCTTGTGGGAAATTTGCAGCCAGAGCTTCGTAACCGTGAACGCATGCTGCATGGTGAGTGGCGAGGCGGCCTTGTGTTACCATCGGTACATCCATCACCAATCGCTGGCGCGTCAATGCGCTGGCGAGGTGCCAAGGCGGGTAAGCAAGTCAATAGCATTGCGGTTGAGATCTGGACTTGGTACCGCACCTGGGCATGAATCAACGAATGGCACAGCAGGCACCGTGGCTTGTTATCTCTCGGGGAGCAACCAACCTTGCATCCCGCTCCGCCCCGTTGACGGAGGCAACTAGAGGGCTAGCTGCCTTATGCAGCACATTGCATGGCACCAAGGATGCGAAGGCTTCCTGTTCTTGGCCTGCCGCCCCTCCCTTGCATTCAATGTCGGATGAGGGACGGAGACCAGCGCGCACATTCGTTGGGCAATAAGGTGATAGATCACATGTACTGTAGGATAGTCTTGGAGCTAATGAGCCATAGTTTCATAACGTAAAGGCTATGATATGCAAGATGGTAGGCTCGCGTCGTACTGCCGCAAATGGGGCTAGCTGTGGACATTGGGGGCCGGTTGGGCGGCCTCGTTCTGGGGCTGCAACCTGGCAGTGAGACCTCAACCACTCCGAGGGTGTATAGGACGGCTCGGGTCAATCAATTGAAGCTCGCAGAACAACCTGGCTGCTGGCGCTGTTTAGGATGCTGATGGGAGTTGGCTAACAGCTCTGCCGGAGAATAGGAGCAGGATGTGGGGAAAGTACTGGGTGTCAGCAGAGTCTAAGAGCACGGCGAGGCAGGAGCACAGGAGGGAGGAGTGGGGAAGTCCAATTAGAATCGATCGGCAACGGGCGCTAGGTACTGGTACCGGACTATTCCAGCACGTGTACCTTGTACTAGAGGGTACACGTGCGTGCTGGCCTGATTTGGCTGTCTAGCGCAGGCACGTCCCTGGCTATCGCGGTATGCTACATGTACCTGGACTTCCACCGTCCTTCCCCTGTTCCTGCCCTGGTCTCTCATCACCAACAACTTCAATTTTCTCCTGTCTTGGTTCTACCTAGTTCCGGTTCAGACCAATGGCCTTGCTGTTAGCCCGCCATTGTCGCACAGCAGCCGTTGTGGTGCGACCTGCATGTGTTCCAGCCCAAAAGCCACCTCATCCTCGAGCCTGTCTTAGGATGTCTTGGCCAGCTGAAAGCCAGCCGAGCGCCCATCTCTGCCAATCAAGGCCCCTCGCCGATTTGAGCTGATGGGGACTAGTCAGACACCTCTCACGCTCGAATGTGACTCTGCAGTGCTCGTCTGCATGTTGGTCAGTGTTGGCCCAATGGCCTGAGCAAGAGTATAGGATTAGGGGTGGGTCGCTCTTTGGTGTGTGGTGTGCCAATGCGCGCGTGTGTGAGTGAGCAGCAGTGTGCTTTGATCTTTTCCCTCTTCTTTGCGTGGTCGTGTGATCGCTCAGCCTCTGTTCTGCAGGAAGATGCCTTCGCCCCAATCGGCGGTGCGTTGGGACGACACTACCAAGGCCAAGCCAGGAACTTGCTTTGTTTCGACGAGATACCATGCGGCTTAGCTATCCCTCTTCCAATTGAAGTCGTATAATTTCACCTATGCATAATGTGGGCTACCGCGCCGCGAACTAGATCCGGATAATGCGCTCTGGGATCACAGCCGACTTACCCAGCAAAACCGGGGGTGGACCGCAGCAGTTTTTGATACCTCACACTGATATCGCATCACATCGTATCGGTGAGCAAGCAGGCACAGGTATTGCCACCCTCGCTCTTGATCGATCTTCTACATCCATGTTCCCTCTCGATATGCAGACTGGTGTTGCTTTTGTCCCTGTACCGATACGAAAAGGTCCCCTCCTTTTAAACGAGGGGCCGATGACTTGGATGGGTACATTTGATCACCGCCAGCTCCGCTCATGGGAACCCAAGAACCTGGAAATTCGCCCTTACCCTTGCCTACTCCTGAAAGGGAAAGCTGCGTACACGGAGCCGGCCGCAAGTTGGTGAGATTGTCCATGGCGGCGCCCAACGAGGCGAGCCATGAGACAGTGACTCTCTTCCATTTGCCGATCCCGGCTTCGAAGCGCACACAAAGTATAATTACTTTTTCCTCTGACAACCGCTAGACTAGCTAGATCCTGCCGTCGGCCCCATCCCTAGGCCGTCCTGGACTAGCAGGCGCATATCCGTCCATCGTCTACCTCATTATACTTTGGGGCTTGTCATCATCTGCATACCTAACGCACTGTCCATGTGGTTGGGCTAATAAGCTTGTAGGAACGGGTCACATTCATCGAATCCATCTGGTCATTCCTCCTGGGTGTGGGTGTGAGCTCAAGTATGGGTTACGCTCTGGCCTTTTCATGATTGGTCCTAGATTGCAAAGTGATCCGATCCTTGAACAACCAACAGCACTTAGACACTGGATGACTCCAAGCTGCAAGTCTTGTGTCACCCAATTGCCTCCACAACCACTCGCACAATAACGGTCTCCCGCTCTCCTATTGATCTGTCCGTTTCTGCGGCCACCCTCTGGCCGTCTAACTGCTTAGTCTTACCCCACCTCGTGGACGCTATACCTAGCCCAGTTTCCTCACACCAAGCCAAACCTTCTCCGGCTTTCACTACATCAACCCGCCATATCTGCCGTGCCTCCACCCCCGAGGCTGCCTTTATATTCTTCTCTTCTTCTTGGGTTTACCGCAGCCACCCCCGAGTTGAGTTTGTCGCACCTCATTGGCTCTTCTGCGCCTTCTATCGCCCAACTCATCATCTCTCCACTATCTACGCCAGAGGCCTCCTCTTACAAGCGAGCCATCTAACGTTGCTCCTGGAACCTGGATTTAGGATGATCTAGTCATTCTTTCAACGAAACATGTCTCGGTTACCATCCATTTTTCTCGCCTAGACTTCATTTTACCGTCACTGAGCACCTCGATGCATTACTTCTGTTGTTAATTTGTTTCTGGTTAACGCAAGCAAGTTCCGAAGCCTTCTCCAGTTCTCTAGGTCACGTCGTTGTGGATCTCGTTCCTTCCTCACAAGTACATTGGCATTTGTCTCAGAACTGCAGCTTGAGTGAAACCCTAGCACCATCACCCTGGAAGCCAGTCGAGCATGTCTCATTTCTTCCATGTCAAATGCAGTCTGACAAGCACGTAGCACTGGCAAAAAGGAAGAACGCTTCCGCGAACTGGGGATAGTCTCGCTTCTTTTAACCTCGACTATCCTCTGCGCCCTTTTCGTCTCTACTCCACAACATTCCAACAGCTTTCCTTTAACCTTCCAACAACGATCTGGAATATTTCCGCTTGTCATATTTTCAACTCCGCGGAAGGCTCAATATACTTGGGCCATAACCTTCCCACAAGAGGATATTATTTGTCGGCTGCCACTGGTTCTTCTAGGGACCTCTCTTGCAGCTGATAACAACTCGGTTCTTTTTCATTCAGAGCGTGCCAGCGCTCAAGACCGTTTCTACCTTGTTCAGACGACTTCGCGCCCTCTAAAGTACTGCCGCGTTAGAGTGATATCTGACGACTATCACAAACTTTTCTCATCATGTCTCGCCCTCAGTATGAACGAGGCTACGAGCTTCGTCCGGGGCGATATGAGTATGGGCATAGGGACACCTTGGCGAGTGAGCCCGAGCATAGGATCACCCTCCCTCCTCCGCGGGACATGGTGGCTGGTGTTCCGACTAGAGGTCACCAGCAACCAGATTATCAACAGCATTACAACTATCCGTCGCCTTCTGCCCCTCAGGCAGCCCAACCGTACCGGGATTCATCTTCTTATACTACTATGCCTCGGGTACAATCGCCGGAGAGTTCATCTCATCACGGTCGTCCGACCCATTATCGTGCGGCTCACTACGATCATTCGGCTCATGACGATCGTCCGACTCATCAGGAACGTTCGGCTCGCTACTATGATCCGGCTCATGACGATCGTGTAGCTCACTACGATCATTCAGCTCAACAAGATCGTTCAATTCATCACGATCGTTCGACTTACCACGATCGTTCGGCTCATCAAGATCATTCGGCTCGCTACTATGATCCGGCTCATGATGATGGTTCAGCTCACTACGATCATTTATCTCAAAGAGATGGCTCAGTTCATCACGATCGTTCGGCTTACCAAGATCGTTCGACTCATCAAGATCGTCCGGCTCGCTATGATCATCCGGCTCATCAAGACCGTGTAGCTCACTACGATCATTCAGCCCATCACGAGCGTTCGAATCACCACGATCATCCGGCTCCCCACGATCCTTCATTTCGAGGCCCACAGCCAGAGTATAAGTACCCTACTATGTACCCCCATCCTAATTCACACCAGGCCGTAGAAAACAGGCCAGCGGAAAGAAGAATGGAGCCTTCTGAGGTTCATAATCCAACCTACCCTTCTGATGTTCATAATCCATCCTATCCTTCTGATATTCATAATCCCCCCTATTCGTCATCTTCTCATCCAGTTATCGATCAATCGACCCCTCGAAGGGCAGAGACTTTTCGCCAAGGGGTATCAGACCAATCGAATGCATCAGCTATGAGTCAGAGGCAATCTACATTCCAAGCGAGGCCAGCAGCGGTCACTTTTGGGCCTACGAGCGAGACACCCAACAGGATCGCACCAGTCCTGAACCTCCTCGGTCCAGGGAGAGCCGATGATGTAGCGGGAATCCGATTCCGAATTTCAGTGCGCCAGCAGCCGGAAGCGGCGCGTGCCTGTGGCTCAGGAGAACGTGACAGGAGAACCATAGACCCTCCCCCGATTGTCCAGCTCCATGTGGATGGACCCAATCTCTCTCATGAGGATAAGAAGAAGTACCTCAGCTGGGACGGATACGTATGCCATTGCTGGATCTGGGACCAGTATGGGACAGCAGAGGCGTCGATAATGCCAGCTGAGTACCACTATCAACGTCGTCTCACGGGGTCCCAGGTTGCTGCCCCATTTTTTGGCAAGGACCAGAAAAGAGTCGAGGGCTGCTTCTTCACCTTCTCAGATCTCTCGGTCCGGACCTTGGGGACGTACAAGCTCAAGTTCAACATGATCATGATGGATGTTCAGAATCCCGGGCAGAGCAGGCACTTCCCCAACTTGTGTGAGGTGATCAGCCGCCCATTCACGGTGTACACGGCCAAGGACTTCCCCGGCATCAGCGAGAGCAGCGGACTGGTCAGGGCGCTGAGAGCGCAGGGCTGCATCATTTCCATCAAGAAGGGGAACGAGAAGAAGCGGAGAACTGGGAGGCGATGCGATGAGGACGACGATTCGAGCGATGATTAGGCATTATCACTGACGATTCTCATTCATATTATACTATAGGATGGGCAAATTTATGCCCTGGCCAGACGAAGACGACTTGGCGAATATCTGTAAAGTTACACGCTTGTACTGTTCTTGGGGATTTCTATACATGTAACAATTCTCACCCTTGTTAATCGAATAATTGAATAAAGCAGATACAGTACTCAAGCTGGCATCGGCCGCTTTTCTATAATTTTCTCACGAATTGCCCAAAATCCTAGGTTTGATTTGGGGTACTCAACATGAAACTATTGTGACTGATGACTGATGCTGGTTTTGGTCCAAGGTTCAATGAACGGCACCACTGACGATTCATGATATGACCGGGTGCCTGGTTGCAAGGTTGGAATGGATAGTGTCGTCTGGGTTGCTTCAACCTGGGTTTCAAACAAGGGCTGGCGAATCGAATCTCTACGCGCCTACCTCCTGAATACGAACGGTATCCCTTTGGCAAAGGATGTTCACATTCTGTTTGGAGCCAATGATAGATTCAATGGCTGGCAAGGCGCAATCCCTACTGGGGTCTGGTTGGTTGCGCTGCACCCGATGCAACACGTATGATGGCGCTGTGACAAGGCCGGCGCATACTTTCCTTTCTCTCATTCTTTTATGCTTTTTTTTTCTCAGCCAGAGAAAGGCATGAGCTGCCAGCATGGTTGGCCGTCAGTCCCGAAAATGAAAGCTTGTGGCTGCAGCTGTTAAGTACTAAATCCCGATTGGGATGAGACGAACCTTTATTGGTTCCCTGATTATCGTAATACCTACCTGGAGGGAGAGAAGAGAATCCGACTCAGCCTTGGCGGCGGGTTGTGTGCATTAGTTTGCTGCGGTTGGGCACCGTTGGCGGCGAGTACATATGACCCTCCAGGCTTTTCTGCTTTCGTATTGTTGGCCGAAGAACAAGAGCGGACGCAGTCAGCCAGGAAAATGCCGCAAGAAATTGACCGCCTGGGTGGAAAACAGGAAGCGACGAGCAAACGAGGGGAGGGGATGCTTGTCATTGGGGAGGGAGTTTGGACAACCAACATGCTTCTGACCGGTACGGGCGGCATGAATGACAGCCCTGAGTCACGGCGAATTATGATGGTAGGTGGCGGTCGGGTGCAGAGCTGAAGAAAAGTACCCATTCGAAGAAAAAAAGGTCTTGAGCAAACAACCGGTGTGCCTCCCCGTTCGGGTCGGCTGGGTGCCATGCGATGCAGCCGTCGGAATTTGGTGGCAGGTTCCAGCTCTCGCGGTATGCATCAGTTGGCTGCTACCCAAAGCACCGCAAGAAATGATAGGGTTGAGACCAACCGTTGATGTCTGGCTGAACTCTATGTGGTGCGTCGGTGATTTGAAACAGGTTTATGCCGTGCCTGTTCGTTACCAACGGCCACGGGGTGAACTGAATTGTAGCTCAACCTTGGTCAAAGCCTTGTTGGTGGGCTGACAAGCTGGCCAACGGCATAAGGAGGCAATTCGATTGGACTGGTGGTACACGTGTCAGGGACCTGCAGTATTCTCACTCTCAATTGATTATACCGCTCGAGGCATTGATAGTCATGTGCCCGTTCTGTCCAACAAACCATCAGCTGCCACGAGAATTGCCTTGCCAAAACAGGGACAGCGTAACCGTGGGCGCACATGTGGCGGGAGCTAGACTTTACCACTTTTTAGCCCTCGTTGACGTGCCTGGGAGCTGAGAGTTTATCTGAAGTTTCAGAAGTACCGGCGTGCATGCAGGCAATTTCCTGGTGAACCCTATTTGGACCAATCCCGCTTTGCTGACCAACGGTGACCGTCCGAGCAACAACAGCAATGTTGCGACCCTTGCGACACTGGTTGCCTGTTTCGATACCCTCGTACCAAGCATCTCAAAGTTAAGTATGCAGAAAATTCGATTGAAATTCCCCGGCGTCAAGCGAACAAGGGACAGTATCAAAGAGGCGTATAATAGACATGGTACCTTGTGAACTGAGGAGGGGGTAAGAGGGGCCAGTGCTCCAGGTTGTGAAAACCTCGCGAACGAAATGAGTAATGTAGCCTTTCTAGCCGTATGCCGCGTTGTAGCAGGTATGGAGGTGTCGGCGATCTTTCGTAAGGGCTCCCTCACTTTGCGCCCAAAGCAATGGCAGAGCAGCGATTTGGTGCTTCGTCTTGCGGTGAGCTCGGCTGTGGGGCAGCTGAATAGATTCCAATGACCAACAACACACTTAGCTGGCAATTGTGATTGTGACCAGAGCCAGCGGTTACCCGGTGCCCCGAAGCGCCGTGGCCAGGCCCCTCTCGGTGTTCACCATGGATGGAATGCGCTTCGACGAACAGCGGCACGATGTGGTTGGTGACGTGGGGAAGTGCTGAGAATGGGAACCAATCAGCGGCAAGGGACATTAGGTTTGCTCCCCTGGCGCTAAGACGGAATTAAGCGTGTTTCAGCGGCTGCAGGAACAGGCACAGCAGTAATATTTCCCTCTTTGTTGCGTATGTATGTGCTTTGTTGGTGGGGAGCTTTTGGCTGTTGGTCCCATGGCCGAGCGCATCGGGCCCGAATCCAATTGACAAGTTGTCCAGCTGGTTCGGTCGCCAGCTGTCACCGTCGCTGTCCTGAACTAATGGTTATTCGTATGACGTTGTGGAACTGGAGCGACTGGATTCGCCAGAATCTGCCAGAATTAAGATATTACGCCGGGATTAGGTGCAACCAGTCATCGGTGCAGATGCTGGTTAGTGCTCACCTAAGTACCTACCTTACCTTAAATAAGCACGGGACCAATTTTAGCATTGACAAAGTACTTGTCTAATGGGGTAATTCATCCTGCCCATGAGTATCTGCCAGCGGGATATGCCATGGAAAAATCAATTATGGCTGATTGTGTGCCCTCCCATTCAGCCTCATTCACTCAGGTACACTGCCCATGTCGGGTGAGTTCATCGGGTGCATCACCGACATGAGTGACCCTCTTGCCGTCGGAATTCCGCGGGTTGATCATGAGGGTTTTCTGTGTGGAACCCTACGCTATCCCTGTGGCTCACCTTCTCAAGCCAGCATTGGTGATGGAAATCTTCATTTTCCCAGCACATACATGGGAGGCCTGCCTGATGGAGGTTAGGTGACAAATTAAGGTAGGCACCTCGCCGGGGTGCTGACGAGGGCTTTATTTTAGCACTCCCACTCACTGCCACTGCGGGCAGGTACTACCCGCTCCACTTTGCCGTGCCTGCCCTACATCGCACATGCACATGCCTCAACTCGCTGCAGAAGGAGCAGGTCTGGAATCCAAAATCCAGACGGCAGGATCCTCTTGTGTCATATTACTCGTCTTACTACTGCTTTCTCACCTACAATGCAATCCATCGCCATTGGGGGCCCGTCCGTTCATACCACAAAGACGACAATCCGCCTTCACAAAGAGGAATAAAGAGAAAGACTCTTACACTCGCATGCAAGACAAGAGCGCCAGGGGAAACAAAGGGCGCCAAGGACGATCAGCAAGGCGCCACCCGAGCGAGTAATTTTACTTTCCAATGCTAAATCCCGCCATCTGTTGATCGGCTTATGTGCCTGACATCATAACCAACCACAATTCCCCGTGAGCATCTGAGGTATGCAAGGGACTGGCTACCTTACCCTCCATCACAAATTGCCAAGTCTTTGGGTTTTGAGGGTGCCTGAGCTGAGTGTCCTGGGGACAATACTTGGGGTGTACCACCTCCCGTGGCTGGCCCAGGGACGAGAATACCGCCAATTCTACAACACCGTATTAGCATGTGTCACCATGAAACTGACCCCCTGCCCACAGCCAAGACCAATCCTTGTGCAGCTTAGGCCTTGCCACTACTGTGGGCTTTATCTTGTCTCCGCCTGGTGGTTGTTGGCCAGCCTTTCTCTTGGAAGATCTAAAACTGGCAGCCGCTAGACCGCTTGTGGGCGCCGGTGCCTGAGCATCGCGGCTGTTGATGAGGACCTGCGTCTTAATATATGTGCCCCCATCAGCCACCCATTCCCAAGCTCTTCTTCTTCTGCTTCTCCACCTGTTGTTTGTTTGATCTTCTTGGCCTTCATTCTCCCCCTTTCTTCCATTGTTTGCAATTTCCCAGGCTGCTGAGCACTGTCCTGTATATCCTCTCATTAACCTCGAACAGTTCCCTCTGTTCCTGACTCTCTTTTCCTCCCACGGCCAGTCCGAAACTTCTTTCTTACAGACATACACTTGAACACTGGTAACCAAGACATCGGTAGTCCTGGTTACATACTAGAAACTTGCCCTTATCCACTACAGAAGTCCCGCCAGTCCCAATCGACCAAGATGAAGCACGGTTCGATGGTCGCTCTGTCGGCCTTGGCTGGTTCTGCCGCCGCTTTCAAGTACAACGATGCCTTGACCTTCTCCGTCATGCAGTTCACCGGCACGGAAATCCGCAAGGCACGCGATGACCCCATTGTTAACTTCGGCCAAACTTCCTCCCACGTTCACCAAATCATGGGCGGGAGCGGATTCAGCAGGACATCCACCGGCGCAGACCTCTTGAAGTCTGAGTGTACCAATGCTCGGGTTGCTGGCGATATGTCCAACTACTGGTTCCCTGCCATGTTCTTCAAGGACCCCGTCACCGGGCAGCTGGAGAGTGTGCCAATCAGCTATGTTAATGTGTACTACCAGTAAGTGATGGATACAACTCTTTGACTCGCTTTCGTTAGCCCATTTGCATTTACTGACCGGCCCTATTATAGTATGGACAAGACGACCGACACTATCAAGGCCTTCCCTGCTGGCCTTTCCATCCTCGTTGGTGATCCTACGCGCCGCACCGCCCCCGAGGGTGGCTATACCACCAACCTAGACCCTAGTCAGGGCCCTGTCGGTAACGTTAGGTGGACTTGCCCTCGTTCCTCATACGAGCCTCCATCCTGGCCATTGGATTCGGATGGAACCAACGCTGGAATGGGTGAGGGAAATAATGGTATTGGTTTCCCCTTCATGGACTGCGATGGCTATGCCTCGCCTTTGCGTGGTGACATCCACTTCCCCTCTTGTTATAAGCCCGATGTTGGCTTGACCGACTACAAGAACAACATGGCATACCCTACCTCAGATGGCAATGGTAACTTGAACTGCGCCAAGGGAGAAATTCACGTGCCCCGCATGCTTCTGGAGGTGTACTTCGAAACCTCGTCTGTTGTTCCGGGCAAGGGATTCCAGGATAGATGGGATCACTCCACAGGAAAGGGTCCTCAGCCCTTCCTCCTGTCTAACGGAGATACTACTGGCTACGGCTGGCATGCGGACTTTATGGCTGGCTGGGATGAGGACGTGCTCCAGAACATCATCGACAACTGCGATGTCAGACATGAGGGTACCCACACCTGCCCCGGTGTCACCCCGAACACCGCCACTTGCACTATCAAGACTCTGGTTGACGAGGACGTCGACGGACCTTTCTCCAAGCTCCCCGGTAACAACCTCCTCACTGGGTACGGTGACAAGGTTCAGAACGGTGGTGGCAGCTCCCCCTCTGCTTCTTCCTCTGCTTCTTCAGCCCCGTCATCCTCTTCGTCCGTTTCCTCCGTGGCTCCTAGCTCTGCAGCTCCCTCTTCTGCGGCTCCTTCATCTGCCCCTTCCTCTTCCTCGTCTTCTTCCCAGGACTTCCCTTACTACCCTACCAAGGTTGTTCAGAACGATGCCAAGCCTGCAACCACATTCGAGGTGGTCAAGTCTTCCTCCGCCGTTCAGGATCAGCCCAAGATTGCCGCCGTTGATGTTGTCGTACAGACTGTCTGGCACACTGTGACTGTGACCGCCGACCACAGTGCCGAGAGCTCTGAAGCCGCTCACGTCCGCCGGCACGTACACGGCCACCGTGGCAACCGCCATCTGTAAGATTGCTGCTTTGCCGAAATGGAGCATGAACAACCTGGTGTATATATGAGGTGATGAGGTTGTCAACTTGTTAAAGGCGACAAATTGGAAGATTGGGCCTGGATGACTTTCCCCGAGGCCGAGACCAGTCGATCTGGAACAAAGCTCCTTTCAACTCCTCGGGTGTTTCAATTCGATTGTATTTTATTCGTCCCAGCCGGCATATCCTATGCTTCTGGAAGAGGCTAGTTAGAACGGCGTGGTTTTCAAATTCTCTTGTGCCCCGATTCAAATCTGCTTGGCTAGACGCCGGACGGAGGGGCAGCTATTTATTGTCATTTTCTTTTCTTCATGATGAGATGTACCTTTGTTTTCGGCGTGGAGTGCTAAAAATGGGTAGAGTAGAGGAAATTTAAGAATCAGTTTTCTGAATTCATTCATCAATTGTTTGCGTATTGACCATGTGCCCACCATGTATCTCTCTGATATAGACCATTCTTACCCTCCTCTTAGGTTCCTAGACGGATCTTTTTTGGTGGGTTTTTGGGGGTCCTTTTTTCGCATGCAAGGGATATCCCAAGATCAGGCCACACGTGAATCCCTATACAGATAAGCAATTCAAGTGCTGGAGCTACTGTTGCTGCATTAGACCTGGTCTGCTAGATTGACCTTGCAATGGGCTACCTAGGTCAAGTCGTTTCGAGATTTGAATATGCGTGACAGGATGATTTAAGCTTAATGCTCGGCCCATTTACGAACCGAATAAGCCAGCCCCTGTTTTAGGCATGGCAAAACAAACTACCATCTACATACCTAACTTGAGGTTTTCTTATACCACCAGAGAGCTAATAAGCCACGCTTGTCGTATTCACGGGACACACTTGCCAAACAAGTCGGGCCTTCAGCAATTGGTCATCACAGCAACGGTAACACGAATGGTAGTGACGTAATCCGGCCGTAGAGGAGAATGTGCTTACATGTTTCATCCGCAGGGGGGCTTACGATGATAGGATCTTCTGTATCTGATGTTGATCACGAATCTGATGTTGATCATCAGCAGACACGGTGGTTCTCACAAACCTCACAAAATGGAGCCTGAAAGTTCGGCCATCGGGGTCGTTAGTCTCGCCGGGCTGTTCAACGCCTGTCTGGGGACTGTCGCGAGAATCGATGCCAACAAAGAATTCAGGAGTGACTCGCAAGCTCTCGCAGCCCAATTCCATGCCATCAGGCTTCTCTTTGAGCGATGGGGTCGCGCGGTCGGTCTCGAGAAGGGACAGGTCTCGGTTCATCACCACCCCGTCCTGGAAGACCAGTCTGTTTGTCTCGTGGTCGCTGAAATCATTTCGATGATCCGGAACATAGTCGTCGGTCTAGAGACTCTAGAAGATGCAGCAGCCACAAAGCCGTCCGGCTTGACTCGACGCCCGGCTATCTCATCCGCTCCCCTGGCGCCAAAACGACAGAAGCTTGCGTCGGCGCTGAGAGGAAATGAGAGTCTGGCCGCTGAAGTAGAAACGGTAGACGGTTTAGTTCGAAAGCTGTATGAGCTCATCCCTACCGGGGACTCGAGCAAGGCAGCCGAAATCAATGCAACCAACAGTGACGCCTTTCGGAAGCTACAAGGTTTGAAATACCTTTACATACGTTAAGACATATTCGTCAACTAATGCTTACTGTGTGATAGCCGGCACAGAATCGTGGACCAAGGAAATCCAGAGCACGCTGAAGAAAATTGAGCAAGACAATGAGGCCGAGACGCGGAGGGAATTGCACATGTGGATAGCAGCCGACATTCCGAGCGACGTCTATGAAGATCTCAAAGAGACTCGAGCACCAGGCACCTGTAACTGGATCCTAGACCGAAAGGAGTTTCGCGGCTGGCTCAAGTCAAATGAGAACTCTTCCGTGTCCCCGGTGCTGTGGGTTAATGCCATTGCAGGCTGTGGGAAGACTGTATTATGCGCAAGGGTAGTTGAGCACCTCTCAGAGACCCTAAACACGCCTATTGCTCAATTTTTTCTGTCCTCCCAAAACGCGAGCCGGGATGACCCTTACCTAGCTATCCGATCATGGATTGTTCAGGTTATAGGTCAGAACGCCGATGCATTCAACCTTGTTCGAACAAAACGGCTGTCCCAACACGAGCAGACTGCGAGCCGCATGACTATCATCTCTCTTTTTCAAGAAATATCACAAACAATACCTAGCTGTACCTTCGTTTTAGACGGCCTTGATGAGTGTAATTGGGTTGGCCCTCATCACCAAAACCATAACTCGATCAAGGCCTTCCTGCAAATCGTTGGAGAAACTATGGAGAGATCCACTAGTCGTTTCATTCTGTTTAGCCGCAACGATGAAAGTATCCGAAACAGCTTGCACGATAGTCTTGCTCGTGGCTTTAATGAAATACGGGTGATGGCTCGCGATGTATATGACGATATCGTCTCCTATTCAAGAACTATCGTTAACGAAAAAATATCAAACAAGCCCCAAGATCTCAAAGAGAACATTTCGCAACAACTAGCGGACCAATGTGATGGACAATTTCTTTGGGTACGGTTGCAAGCAACGAAGCTACAAAAGATATCGAATAAATTTCAGCTTCAAAGAGACATCAGCAATACTCCGGCTGGGCTTGGACAGCTATATGAGCGAGAATGGGAATCTATCAATACAAATCCTGATGTAGACACAGAACGGGCACTCTCTCTACTCAAGTGGGCTGCATTTTCTATCCGACCTCTATCAGTCAGTGAGATCGCGGTAGCCGTGCTTATCAAACCCGGATGCCCTGGTGTGCCAGTGGAAGAGCTACTAGATCCTGGTGACGGGGTACATCTCGTAGAGGATATCAAGGCCCACAGTGGCTCACTTCTCGAGATCATTGCCGACAACAAGAGTACGAAGGGGGCGCAGAATACAGAAGATATACGCTCCATGATGGTGCATATAACCCACTTCTCTGTCAAGGAATTCATTCTCACAAGCCTTCTGGTTTCTGATGTTTCACTCAAACGTAACTCGGCTATTTCTATATCATACGAGCAACTTCAACATAGTGCTCTTGCCGAAGCTTGTCTCCAGTATATCTTTCACCCCCACGTATGGAAAATGCATGCTCTGCCAAAGGAAGCGCATGGGTTTGAAACAGCTTTCCTCGATTATGCCGCAGGCAGCTGGTACACACATGCAAACATTGGATCAGGAAATGCTGAGATTGTCAACCTGGTCAACGACTTTTTCAGCGATACAACTGGATGTTTTGATGAATGGAGACGATGGATCAACACACAAGCGTATAATCGAGGTGTATTATCGCAAACTCCTAATGAAGAAAGCCAAGCAAATCGATTACCTTATGCTATATCCATGCGACTTAGAAGTGCCACAGAGTATCTTCTAACCGCAGGGAACTATGAGATCAACGGAAGAGGATACCACGGAGAAACGCCTCTCATAGCAAGCTGCCGCACTGGTCAAATTGAGGTTGTCAACCGTCTCCTCTCGTTTGGGGCAGACATGTCCCTACCAAGCCTAGAGGGCTATATGCCACTCTGTATTGCAGTAGATCAAGGATACATAGACATAGCTAGGGTTCTCTTGGAGGCGGGCGCTGATGCCAACATTAGAAATATCGAGGAAACTGGACGAAACCCACTGATCTGGGCCTCGTCTCATGGCCACCCAGAGCTGGCCAAGTTGCTAGTTGACAACGGGGCTGACGTCTCTTTACCAGACAAGTCGGGCAACACGCCCTTACTGGTAGCCGTTCAAGAAGGTCACCTCCAAATCGCCCAGTTGCTGGTCGATTCGGGGGCTGGCACCACTGCGTCTAGTAATGGCGGACACTCACCTTTGTTCTTCGCTTGCATGAACGGCAATGAACCCATCACAGAGCTACTTATTGATAAAGGGGTTGGCCTCCCAGGAATGGTAGATGAGCATGGTTCCGCGCTCCATGCCGCTGCATCTGGAGGTCATATGGAAGTGGCCAAACTCTTACTGAACAAAGGAGCGCAAGTTGACTGCTTTGATGAGGCCATGAAGACGTCAATATACAATGCTGTTAATGGTGGCCATTTTGGGATGACGGAGCTTCTCATTAAGGAAGGGGCAGACTTGTCACTTCGACCAAGGAGTAGTGAAAGTCTACTTCATGCAGCGGCACGAAACGGCCACTTGGAAATAGCCCACCTGCTAATCGGGGCGAAAAGGGATCTCATCTTCACCCGGGATGGCGTCGGAGATAGCCCACTGATCTCAGCTCTGTATGCCGGACATCTGGAACTGGCTCGACTTTTGCTTGAGGAAGAACCAACTCTGATTCCTGCAGCAGACGACCAAGGCTGGACCCCGCTGCATACAGCCACATCGTTTGGCCACCTGGAGCTTTGCGAGCTCCTTCTAAGCAAGGGGGGCAATCCATCGTGCCAAACTGATGAAGGGAATACTCCACTTCACATTACTGCAAGTGAAGGCTTCCTGGATGTTTGCTTGCTACTTTTAGGGAAGGGAGCGAGGCCATCATGCCAAAACAAAGGTGGAAATACTCCGCTTCATATCGCTGTGCGTGAAGGCCACTTGGAGGTAGCTAATTCTCTTCTTGAGAAAGGAGCAGATCTTAATATTGTGGAGAAAAATGGATGGGCTCCCATCAATATTGCTGCAGTAAAGGGTCATCTAGGTGTGACGAAGCTACTTCTTGGGAAAGGGGCAAACCTTGCTATTGCAGAGAAGACATCTGGAAGGACACCGCTCCTGCTCGCTGCAAGCCAAGGCCACTTGGAGATGGTCAAGCTACTTATTGAGAAAGGGGCAGACCTCAATACTTCAGATGATGATGGGAGGACTCCGCTCCTTTTTGCCGCAGGTCGAGGCCACTTGGAGATGGTCAGGCTACTTCTTGAAAAGGGGGCCAGTATCAATACAGGAGACAAGACATGGACCACGCCCTTGCATGCAGCATGCCACAGCGGCAATATCGAGGTGGTGGGCTTTCTACTTGGACAGCCTGGTATTCATCCAAATACCCTCAATCTCTTCGGCCGCCCGCCATTGTGCGATGCGGCTCGCCGTGGTCAGACTGACGTTGCCAAGGCATTGCTCTGCAACAACGCCAGGGCAGACATATCGGACGGGCTTGGCCTGCCGCCTTTATTTTACGCTTTGCGCAACGGCCAGAGCGAGGTTGTACAGCTCCTGTTACCGAAAACTCCGGGATGGAAGAACTGGAAGGACGGCCTCGGGCGAGATTTTGTTTGGTGGGCACATCATATCAAGTCTCCGCGGATCACGCAGCTCTTGGTGGACCATGATGCTGATATCAAAAGCTGTCACAGTGAGGATGGCGCGAGAGACGTCTCAAGTGACCCGCCTCCCCCCTTGAGCAGATCAAGAGGCTTTTGTGATTGCTGTATAGGCTCAGTGTTGAGGGGTACGCCGCTCTACTTTTGCAGCATATGTTGGGCTGGACAATTTTGCATTTGCATCGAGTGTTTTGAAGGGGGGCTAAGATGTTTTGACGATTCTCATGAGTTGACATTAAACTAAGGATGAAATACTTGGGGGGTTTTACTTGAGAGGCTTCTACTGTCTCCTATGGCGGGGGCTAGTTTGTATACGGGTTATTTATTCTTCTGCTTCTTGAACGCAGCCGCGATGGTATTCTTGGGCTTAGCACGCTTCTCACCCGCGTGAGCCTCCCGACCCTTTTTATCTCCACCATCTTCACCGTCGGTGTCGAGCTCGCCGCGAACCTCGGATGTATCTGGATCTGGGAAGAGCTCTCTCCAGCTCCCATCCAGCACCTGCTTGTCCGTCCCATGGAGGTCAACATCGTAGGCCTTCTTCATAGCATCAATGCATATCTGCCGCCGCTCATTAAAGTCGAACATGGGCTTCGGGTACGTTCCGTCCTCTTTATCATCCAAGCCATTACCCTTGAGACGAACACCTGCCTTCTTCAAGTCTGGGAGGGGGGCCTTCCACGGCTCGTAGATGTACTTGGCGTCCAGGTCCTTGAGCTCAGGGACAAACTTGCGGATCAGGGCTCCTTCCTTGTCCCACTTCTTGCCAAAGGCGACGGGGCTGTAACAGCGGAAGAACTGCGCGAAGAAGGCGGTGCACGACAGCCACTGCCAGTTCCCAGCGTTGCAGGCCGGCTCGTGGTCGAGCAGCCACTCCTCGAAGACCTCGGCCCCGCGCTCCCAGTCTACGTAGCAGCCGCCGCGGGTGAGGAAGCAGGCGACGCTGTGCCGGCCGAGATGGTGCATCCAGCCGTCCTGCTTGAGCTGCCGCATCAGGGCGTCGATCCAGGGGAAGCCTGTGACGCCGTGCTTCCAGCGCTTGAACCAGGTCTCTGCCGTGTCGCTGTCTACGTGATACTCTCCAGTGACGATGCCGGTGGAAGGGTCGGTTTTAGAAGGTAGATGCCATGGAATGAATCTGCAGGTCGGGTTGTTGGCTGTCTGGTGGAAGACTGGGCCGAGGGCGGCCTGCGCAGCGAAGTACATGTCCCGGAAGAGGAGCTGGCCCGTCAAGCTCGTTGGGGGCGAGGAGGCGCCTTTCCCATAGGCATCGACCACGTCCTGGACTCTCCAGTAGAATTCGCGAACGGAGAGAGCCCCGAAATGAAGAAAAGGGGAGAGGAATGTCGTCGCGGGAGGGTCGAACTGGGCCGGGCTGGTATTAGGTTTCTCAAAGGTCGCAGTGTATTTGGTGTCCTGGATGATCTTGTCAAGTCGCTCGAGGGCAATGGACTCTCCACCGCGGTGAGGCGTTGTTGCGGAAGGGAATCCCAGCTCCTCCATCGTCTCAATGGCAAAGTCCCCTGAGGGGCCGGCGATGCTCTTGTAGCCAGTGTCCTTCTCCGTCCGGCGGGAGGCATTTAAATCCGGGGCGGTTTCAGGTTGGTCTTGCTCAAAGTCAACTGGCATTTCACCAGGGTCCGGCAGACGCTTTGGAGCTGGAATTGGCCTGGGAATCTTTCCCACTTTGCCCCCTGCCGCGCGCACTGCAGCCATCGACATCGTGGGCTCGCCTCCATTCTTCTTGACAACCTCGTCACTGTCCCACAATGTTCTTCCCGATTTGACAATAACGACGACACCGGCCTTTTTGGCTGCCTCCATGACCACTTGGTCTCTCTCGCGGCCATAGGAATCTGTGTCTTTTTCGAAGACAAGATGGGTGACCTCCCAAGCCTTGAAGAGTTTTGGGAACAAGGACTGGGGTGCTTCTCTCAAAACGAAGAGCTTCAGCTTAGGATTCAGTTTGGTTATGGACTTGGATAGATCATTTTGACAGTCCAGTCTTTTGTATGCACATATAGGTCAGTAACCATTCACGAGGATGATATATGCGCAACTCACAAAAACTGCCATCTGTTGAGGCCTCCTCTTGCCCGGTATACATAGTGAGGATCCCAGGTGAATATAGGCCAGAATGCGGTGGGATTCAGATCCAAGGCAGCTTTGAGGGCTGGCGAATCATGAAGTCGCAAGTCGGTGCGGAACCAGTAGATGACTCGAGTTTTGGCCATTGGATCTGAGTGAGAGTTTCCCAATGCAAGCTTTCCCTTCAGGTGCACTGCATATGCCACAAGGATTTATTTGACAAAATTTTGAGGAGCATTGGTCGGTCTACAAGTCTTAGACTTTTCACATTGCGGGGAGCGAATATGCACAGAGAACTAGTGAAGAGGCTGGAAGCGAGTCCATGATGTCAGTAACTTTAGATAGAGCAAAAGCCATCTGTAAGTGAGTGACACATCACTACGCCACGTTCGGCCTCTAATATGCACGTGGCAGATTTGGGTTCTTTCTTCGACTGGCAAGAATAACTCATACAAAGCAAATAACACAGTATTGCACTGAATAATCCTTGCATATTGGAGCTGTCGGTAGTTATGCCAGATGTTATCAACTTGTGCAAGCTAGCTAGTAGCTTTAAAGTGTGATTGGCCAATCATCACCTCATGTATATTACCAAAGCAGGTAACATTGACAACAGCCATAGAAACCAAATTCTCTCCAAGATCAAGCACGAAAAGGAGGATATAAAGCGGGAAAAAAAAACATACAACAGCCGGTATTCGCTGGTCGTCACCGACCCAACTACTAATCGGCCCCTTATCCGTTTAACTAGGCGAGAGCGGACGGGATCGCGTGCTTTCGAATAGGTATGGTCGTATGTGCTAGGTATATGTCTAATGCACGCTATATTCCTAGCTTGTGTTGAAGCAATCTGGGGAACTGATCGGCGGGAACAAGACTCCTGTTCTGGCCATCTCTAAAGGATACCCAACTGTCTTGTCTCCCTACATCCGGTTGATACACGCACCAGTGCCGCTTGCCGTCGGTTGCAGCACTCCACATCTCATCATGCTTTCCAGTTGAAGCCGTGGCAGGTACGAAGGTACCTCTTACGCCGAAGGAGGGCACAGTCAGACCAAGTGTCCCCTTTGCACACGTCAAACTTGCCCGGCCATTTAATTATTCATGTACTTATATTCAATGCAGCCGACTGAATGCGACCAGCCCTCTACCTCTCAGGTTTACTTGAAAACATCTTGCCATCTCAATTCCGTCATTCATCCGCAACAACGTCATGATGCGGCTTCCCAGCCTCCCCAACGAAATTATCGATCACATATTGGGCTTCGTCCCACAATCCGATCTTGCAAAGCTCTGCCAGGTTAACAAATCTCTGCGCCACTCTGCTGAGCCTTTTCTGTATTCTACGATTTTTCTGTACTGGTATCACCATGAGATACCTCCAATTATCCCGCTCCTCCGCACCCTCCTCGAGAGACCAGAGCTGTTCGTCTACATAGACTCGGTAACTCTGTGTGGAACTGACTTTGGAGCTGGAGTAACACGTCCTCTTCTGGATACGACTACAATGCCCCTAGATCAATTCCAAGCTGCGATCAAGCAGACCCAAGTCCCTTATACCAGCTTGTGGATTGATCAGTTAAGGTCAGGCAGTATGGATGCACTTGCTGGCCTTTTAATCGCCAATCTCTCCAAGACTGTATTCCTCGCCATCACACATAACTTCATTGATGAGTGTGAAATCGTCCCTCGAGTTCTACAGTCTAAAATCCTTGGTCAATTACCTGAGTTTACACATTTTGGCAGGCTGCCTAAGTTTGAGCAGCTGAGCCACTTGGTTTATTGTAAGCAGAAGGACGATCCCTTTGAAGAATATAACGATGATGGGTATTTCATCGAGGCTATATCTCTGCTTTGCCTTCCAACTGTCACAGACTTGGTGATACGTCTGCCAAATACAGAAGTATTCTACTGGCCATTTGGCGAGCCTAACCTTGACCATCTGACTTCGCTCGAGGTCGATTGGGTCTACCCACGTTGTTTAGCCAAGATCCTCACCTGCACACGGAACTTGAGGACACTCACCTGGATTTGGCAGTATCAAGAGGACGCTACTATAGGATCTGATTCTATTCTGGACTATGATCGGATCGTTACAGCTTTATCACCACTGAAAGGCACGCTAGAGACCCTATGTTTTCGGCTAGATGAGGAGGTACTACAGGCTGCCGGCCCAGGAATAGCTACCGTTGGATCGTGGAACGGCCTTCGCGATTTCCAACGACTGACCCATCTTGATGTGCCATTGATGTCTCTGACTGGCGTCGGGCCTGACCCTCAACCTATGGAGCGCTATATCCCGGACAGGCTTGAAACGCTCTGCTTGTCACCTACGATGCTTACCCAAAAAGACGCGGTTTTGTGGATGTCTTATCCAGAAGCAGTCTCAAATCAAGAGTTCAAGAACATGAGCATGGATGAGTCGACTCCAGAGCATTATATCACTGCAGTAATCCATGCGTTTACTAGACAGTGCTCATCAAGTTTGCCACGACTGCACTGTATATGTTTTGTTGGTGATTATTATCTGTGGGATATTGAAATAGATTTTCTTATGGATCAACTGGGTGTTAAGCATGGTAGCATTGAGTTTCATGTCATTGATGAGCAGTACTGGGAAGCACGCCATCTACCAGGCTACCTAGACTACATAGTAGAGAGCGAATGAGTCTTCAGCCTTCATCCTGGCGGGCATTTCGCTCGTTCTTGATCTGCAACGAAAGGATAAGTTGATCAAAATATAATTTGCTGTTTATGCTATTGCTATTTATAGCCAATACAGAAGATTCTCGGTAACATGACTTTCACCGCTAACAGAATGAATGCGAAGACTAAGACAGTTCTTTTGTGCTTTATCTAATATATTTCTATCTTCAGTCCAAAAACGAAAGACTTCAGCTTCCGCTAACCGGTTGACCTCCCCCGATATTATTTTATCCATTTCCGCCCCCTCCTCCTCCTCTGCCTCCTCCTCCTCCTCTGCCTCCTCTACCTCTGCCTCGTCTTCTACCTTTGCCTCGTCCTCCTCTGTTTGTTGATGATTCCGTTTGAGCTTGACTGTCCTGTGGTTGATCACCGCCGTCGCCACCGCCGCCGCTGCTCCCTTCAACCTTTGCTGGTTTGTTTTGAGCCAAGGCCGATGAAGGTTCTTCCTTGTGAGTACTGTCTTGGGGCTTGTCGGCTTTTGGAGTGCTTTCCACTTTCGCTGGTTCGCCTTGTTCTTGGCTTGAAGTTGATGCTTCGGAGGGTCGTCCGCCTAGATCGTGGTGCTCGATCGTGAATTTGCCTAGATCGTAGGTATCTGCTATTTCGGCCCCTTCTTTGATTCTATTATAGTTGGCAGTTTCTTGACCCGGACCAGTCCAATTTTCGCAGCCAAAACTTTCCGTGTTCCCCTGTTGATTGTCAAGAGTCAGCTTCTTCTCAGTATTGTGGAAGGAAATATATGAAGGCAACCTACTTTTTCTGGGCTGCAAGGATTGTGAAGTCGTACTTTCCCGCCTTTATGCTTGAAAGAGACAATTGACGCTGCGTCACCATTCTCGCCCTTGATGTCCCCGATCTCGGTTTTCTTCCCACCTTCTTTGACATGATACAAGGCACCAACCGTGACCTCGCCACATTTCTCATCCCATCTATGCTTCTTACCCTCCTGTGCCTTGAGCATTTTCAATACTGCAGAGTTTTCGAATCCTGGCTGCCTAGCAATAGATGGCGCACCTTTGCCTCTATGACTGCTGCCAATGTAAATCACGTTGTCAACTTGCTTAGTAGTCACCAAGGGAGCGAATTTAGGGTTCCCTTTCCATAGCTTCAAGGTCTCCTTGGTCGCATCCTCGCCAAGCTTAGCTAATTCAGGGTCGGTTAGTGGCTTTGCGCCTTTTTCCCTTACGATGGTACTCGTATACACCTTGGTCGTCAAACCGGGCTTTCCATTAGGCCTTTTGAAGCTGCCATCCAACTGTATGCCTAGGTTCGGAGCCACATGTTTTGGCTTGGTGTCGGTTGTCTCCCCTTGTTTAACTTCTGCTGTGGCCTTTCCCTTGCCTTTGTCTTGGGGGTTGAGGGGGGGGCAGCCTCCCTGGCTTGAGCGCTTTCCGATAGGACAGGCCTTAGGAGTGGCTTCGGATGTTTTCTCTCCAGTAGCTTTCTTGCTACCAAGTTTTCCATCTCGAGTCGGATTTTTAGTCTTGTTGGTTTTGATAGACTTGTTGGTGTTCTTATGTCTTCCAACGTGCTGACCCTTGACAGACTTTGCGTGTTTCTTCGAGTCCTTTTTGCTAGCGTTTATAGGACGCTTGTTACCAGACTTCCCATGCTTGCCGACACTTTTATTCTTGGTAGCCTTTGCAGTGTGCTTATTTCCAGCACTCTGATTTTTGCCGCTAATTTTAAGCTTGCCAGTTTTCTTGTTCTTGCTGATCTTCTTGCCACCTCTGTATTGACCGGTTTTGGAATTCTTGTTGGTGTGGTTCCTGTTCTTCCCGGAGCCCTTATGGTTGCTGCTTTTGTTGGTATTCGAATTGGTTTTCACGGACTTGTTCTTGCTGGCTGACTTGTTCTTGGCGGCTGACTTGTTCTTGCCGGTTGACTTGTTCCTATTGGTAGATTTCTTGGTATTTGTAGATTTATCATTCTTGCTGGCAGACCTGTGCTTGCTGGTAGACTTATTTTTACCGGCAGTCTTGTTTTTACTAGCAGTCTTGCTTTTATTGGCAGTCTTGTTCTTGCCGGTTGACTTGTTCTTACTGGCAGCCCTGTTCTTGCTGGCAGCCCTGTTCTTGCTGGCAGCCCTGTTCTTGCTGGCAGCCCTGTTCTTGCTGGCAGCCCTGTTCTTGCTGGCAGCCCTGTTCTTGCTGGCAGCCCTGTTCTTGCTGGCAGTCTTGTTCCTGCTAGTAGCCTTATTTTTATCGGCAGTCTTGTTTTTACTAGCAGTCTTGCTTTTGTTGGCAGTCTTGACTTTGCCAGTAGTCTTGTTTTTGCTGGCAGTGTTATTCTTGCTGGTAGACTTGTTCTTGCTGGCAGTCCTATTCTTGCTCGAGGCCTTGTTTTTACTAGTAGTCTTGTTCTTACTAGCAGTCTTATTCTTGCTGACAGTCTTGTTCCTGCTGGTAGTCTTATTCTTGCTAAAAGACTTGTTCTTGCTCGAGGCCTTGGTGTTGCTGAGAGCTTTCTTGTTGCCAGCAGTCTTCTTGCTAGCAGTCTTCTTTCTTGTAGTCTTCTTGTTGGCATTTTTCTTGCCAGTAATCTTGTTGCTGGCAGTCTTCTTGCCAGCAGTCTTGATACCAGCAGTCTTGATACCAGCAATCTTCTTGCTAGCAGTCTTCTTGTTAGCAGTCTTGTTGCCAGCGGTCTTCTTGCTAGCAGTTTTCTTGCCAGCAATTTTCTTGCCAGCAGTCTTCTTTCCAGCGGTCTTCTTTCCAGCGGTCTTGTTGCTAGCAGTCTTGTTGCTAGCAGTCTTCTTCCCGTTAGAACCATGGCTAGGGTGCTTTGATATCTGAGATTTCTTTGGGGAATTCTTCGGCTTTGCGGCTTTCTTCGAAACACTCTTACCGGGAGTAACTGCGTTCTTTTGGGAAACTTTTTTTCTGAAAGTAGTGTTCTGCTTAGCTTTTCTATGGGAACCCTTCTTTGGAGCGGTAGCTTTCTTTGGAGAAGTAGCCTTCTGTTTCCTTGGACCGGCAGCTTTCTTTGGAGTTACTACTTTCTGTTTTCTTGGACCGGCAGATTTCTTTGGAGTAGCCGCTTTCTTTGGAGTAGCCGCTTTCTTTGGAGTAGCCGCTTTCTTTGGAGTAGCCGCTTTCTTTGGAGTAGCCGCTTTCTTTGGAGT